>CM066043.1:230496654-230776268 GCA_033557465.1 Ichthyophis bannanicus | reverse complement strand
CTACCGCAACATATGCCTGCCAACCGTGCTCCATCCCCTGACCATGAAACCAACGGAACTCTTCTTTTCACAGCAAAAACACTGCTATCACCACCACCAACTAACTGGGAATGTGACCACAAAGTATCTGAAGGTGTAGTCAACACCCACACACATAATACACCAACAGCTGCTGTTGTGGCCGCGGCCACATTGTTGGTGCACACACGCATGGCTATATGTGACCGTGGGATGTTAAGTTGAATTAGACAATGCAGTGTTGCACCTGAAGGTGGATATGTTCCGCACACAAAAACCTTTATGACCATCAAACACCACACAGAAAACCAGCACATATATGTGGGAATATATTGCAATACTTTACCAGAGAGAGATCTCTGCAATCAACCTCCCGCACTGACCGCATGTGCCCTCTTGTGTGTCAACACTGGCACGTACAGGGGGGGCATGGTGGATTCATCATCCAGATCCTCATTAATCTCTGCAGGAATATTGTGCCTGAGAGCAATGTTGTGCAGGATGCAACAGGCAATGATAATCTCTGCCCACAGTCATAGGTCTATATTGTAAGGGCCCCGCCTGTCCTATCCAGACACATGAAGCGAGCCTTTTCAAACCACGCCAAAGGTGCGCTCTATGACAGAGCGGCTGGAGGCGTGGGCCTTCATTGTACCTCCCCACTCTGCAGGTGTCCGTGGGATGACGCACAGGGCGGTCAGCAGCCAGGGACGACACCCATACCCTGCATCACCTGCAGGAAAGACAAATGTTGCATGTCAACTGACATGAGTGCATGTTACATCCTCATGTACACAGGTATGGACGGGCAAAACAAATGCAGAACACATCCTGACAGGACATATATGACACACCAACTATGCATTTGTGAAACATTATACATATGTTGATATTTAAATGGGAAACATGGCCTATGGAGCCTGTACATACTGCCATAAAAAAAACCAAGTCCCAGTCTGTACATATAGAAATCCTCTATGTGTGGCACATGAGTTATTGTACTTGCAGTTCCTGTCCGCATCTCGGGACCACCTCCAAACGTTAGACTATACCACCAATGCAAATATCACTGTTCTGTTCAAACGTATCTGTTCAGCATGTACACAACCCAAAACTGTGATTGTAATCCGATGGAGCCTCGCACCCAGACCATGTATGCCAGGGAGGTCTGACAAAGGTCACAACCACATCAACCGCTATACCCCCTGTCCTCCAAGGTCCACATTCTCAAATATGAGCATATATTACTCCATATGGTGGTTCTGCCTAATCACCTATCCTTCCAGTAGCCACCCTCTGCACTGTCTCCATCATGTTCTTGAGCCTTTTTAAACTGTGGACCACAGAAGTGAACACCGATAGCCCACATGAGCTTGCACACCAATCACATGGACCAGAGGCAGATCAACCTACTGGGTATGTGCGACCAATCACTCTCTGTAATCACCCGATGTAGTCCCTTGCCCCTGCTGTCACCTGTCCACAATGCTCAACAACATTAGGATCCAAAAAAGCACATACAACGTCGCCTAGGTCCCACACTCTGCAGTGGACAAAGGTATCTCTCCTGCCCGGTGAAACAGGCCAAATGCTATGACCATCCAATATGCAAAACTGTAATCGCAGATGCAAAGGTCAGGGAAAACACATCATTATGTAGTCCACCCCCCCCCCAGTATATACGAGACCCCCGGGGTGACAACCCAGTACTGAGTGAGGGGTGTGGACCTCACACATTAAATGACAAGGGTTAGGTGTATGGATTGTCCAGAACATAAACGTTACATGAAATAACAAACGGACCAGAAAAGGAGCCGCCATCACAGGTGTGTGTGAAGGGCAGCAGCACCTTCTCCCCCCCCCCACATGTGGGCCCATATGTCACACACACACACTAGTACCAATCCACCAACAGGACAAACCATCCTGCCACCTGAGCTTTAGTTCCCAGAACAACATGAGCCGGTATGATCAAACCCGTATCACAAATCCGGGATGTCTCAATGGCAAATTAGGTCCCCTGTTAATCCACATATACACTCCTGTAACAATGTCACACACATAACAGGTCATATGTCTTTGAACGTGAGGGTACGTTTGCAAATGCAAAGCTGGGCAAAAACAGCGCCCCTATATAACAGATGTTACATAAACCAATACATATATGCAGCACATAATAGGTTAGATGGAAATACTCACCCAGCAACATATACAGTCCCCATATTGTCCCTCCTCAAATTGCCTGAACAGTTGCTGGAGTGATGCAGGATAATAGGAGTCAGGGGTTGACCCTGCAAACCGCGGGAACCCACATTTCAAGAATATGCAGATTAGCATCACTATACAAACATGCAACATTTACATGGGAATGGTAGTGTTTGCGGGTTGGCGGAACCACCACCATCCCTGTCTCTAGGCGCGGACCAGGGCAACATGTGTGCAATCAATAGGCTCCCATTCACGTGTGGTAATCCCAGCTAACGCCTCAAAGGCCTGGTTCAGGGTCCCACACTGTTGCCCAATGTGAGGAACGGCTAGTGTAATTCCCCACCGGTCTGACCATGGCACGCAGTACTTGGTGGAGACAGCGTGAGAAGGGTGGGGCGGCTCATGCCACCCACTGCTAGCCACAGATGACTGGAAACAGCCAGAGGCAAAGAAATGTAAGGCAGCAAGGAGACTTGACTAAACTGGTATGGCATGTGACCGATCAGTCAGGGGCTCGAGGGTCAGGTATGCAGATCCTCATAGAGCTCCCGGAATAGCCCCTTGTGCCTCAGTCGGTACAGGGAGATGACCAGGTCCTCACGCATGCCCTGGAGCTGGGCTCTGGGCCTGTAGAGGCGAGGCTGCCGAAGGCCTGCACCTCAGCACGCCGTCTGCGTCGTCCATGCACCACACCTGTGTGGACCACCCCCACAGCTGCAGGTCTGAGTGTTGCTGGCGGGTCCGACCACCCATGCCCTGTGCCTCAGCCCCATGGGCACCATCTCCCCTGTCCTGCAAACCGCAGCATACGCCCACGTCTGCAGGGAACCAGCAAGAAAACATAAAACAGCCGCCCAATGAACTACAGACACACACAAAAACCAACACACACAAAAAACACACCCACACCCTGCCTAAACACTGGATACCTTACAACCCACACATGAAAGGAGGACACACAAAACAGCACAAATACAATGTAACGTACAGCACAACTACAGCAGGGACAACACACAAGACTAGATCCACACAATACAGCACAGTAAACGGAGAAATACAGAACAAATACCATACAGACCACACAGGAATCCAATACCACTACAGCTGCCTTTCCTCCCTGTAACTCACAAACCAAACATACACCGCGCCTACGAAACAAACCTCAATGTGGACCTAATCTGCAGTCATAATTTATCCCAGGTTATGTTGTACGTACCTTGCGCATGACGCGGTTATGGCCGTGCGCGGCGCGCGATGTGCAGCAATGCCCTAATTTGCGTCTGTGTGTGTGTTGCGCGCATGTGGCAAACCCCTTACGCATGGGCGTCTGTCTGCTGCGGCGGCGCGCATTGTGCAACTCGTTACGCAGGGGCGTAATGCGTCGCCCTGTGAGTATGCGTCACGTGCGTGAAGTCACACGCACTCAAAACGCACATGCGGCGTAACAGCTGCACATGTGATATCAGCGCACACACACATCCACCACGCACGCCATGCGCAATGTCACATACGCGCCGCGCACCCCAGCAGCGCCGTGCACAGTTGCACATGCGCAATGTAGGTAACCGTCTAAAACCGTATAAATTCACCCTGCGCGCCTCTGTTGCACGTTGAGGGATGAGTGAGGAGTGAGAGGTAGGATCGCGAAAGTGTGAGAGCACGGAGGTATTGGAGCAGTGGTCAGTGTAGTGGGAGTCGTCGTCAATTGTCTCTGTATTGTGGTGTGTACTGTTCAGTTTATTGTGTTGTGTTTGTAGTATTGTGCTAACTCTGTTTTGTCTGTGACGTGTGTGGCGTAGGAGAGGGAGAAGGGTGAGGTGAGGTGAGGTGAGGTGAGGTGAGGTTGCGTGTGGCCCAGGGGAGTGGCGGAGAGGAGGGCGATGGCACGGCAGGGGGAGAGTGAGAGTGCGGCATAGGGAGAGTGGAAGTGGTCACGGTGAGGGTGAGAAAGTGCGGGATCGAGAGAGAGGGACATTGAGGAGGGATCTAGAGGGAGGGTGGGAGAGAGGGGAGAGAGAGGAGAGGGAGTACGGGAGGGATTAGAGGGGATGATAAGGTGATAGAGAGCGTGACAAGAGAAAGGATGAGGAAAAGGGAGGGTGAGGGAAGTGCAGGAGGTGCGGCAACCAGTTGCAGCAGGAGGCAGGGGCTTATGGCGGGCTGAAGCCCAGGACGCAGGGGCCATCAACACAGGGCCAGGCTGCAACCCCAGCAGCCACCACTGGGAAGAGGAAAAAGGGCCCCTGGTACCTGAGGACCCAGAGAAGGGAGGGCCACACGGTTCTCAGATTCTGAAGAACCACAACCTCCTCGCTACGGTCCTCCGAGAAACTATTGAGGCTCGGTTTGGGAGGCAGAGCAGCCGCCACAATGTACAGCAGGCCGTAATGCGGTGTGGGAGGAGATACGCAGAGCAGTTGCCGAGGTAGGAGGCCCCCTGCGGGACATTGACTGTCTAAAGAAGAGGTATTCTGATATCAAAAAAAAGGAGGGTGTGCGCCCAGCACCGTGTGCAAGAACGACAGCATGCCAGTGGCACAGGTGGAGGGGGCCACCCCCCCCCCCCCTTTTTTTTACCATCCATGCTCACGCCCCTCAGAAGCAGCAGCTTGCAGACAGGCTTGGGACCGAATTATAACAATATGGCCTTCCTGTGGCCCTGGATACAGCAGATCCGCATGCAGGTACGTATGCTACGCATTATATTTTCACCTCTCCATACCTTGGTGAAATAGCCATTGTGTAGATGGCAGACATTTGCACATGCACCCCCATAAACTCTCTACCAAGCCCCATCATGTACCCAGGCTGGGGTCAGAGGTCTTGCCCTCCTTCTAGTGCTGTACCCCTGCCACACTCCTGTCCAACACAAACACACACCACGCGCACCCCAACGTGTAACATCAAGCCCAACAAAAAGACTCTGGGAGACCTGTAGGAACAAAATACATAAGTTTGGCAAACACACAAATGCCACGTAAACCAAACATTATAGCTTGGTTGTGGCTGGCAGCCACAGGGGCAGTAGTAGGGTCCCTGAACATGTGCTCCTCCACCATCATCATTAAGACATGATACACCTACACCCTGGCCACAAAAACCTTTAACAGCGGATCGGAACGGGCGAAAGCAGTTCACTATCATCATGGAGCAGTTGATGTGACTGAAGATATGGCAGGACGTTTAGAGGCAATGCAGATCACTATAATCCGTTAAAATCTATACACTGTGTTATCACCCTCCCTCACCGCACACGTACATTATGAAGCAACGTAGAAAAGATGTGGACATATGCCCTGACGTTGTTGTAAAGGCTAGTGGATAGCACAGGGGGAATGGCGCCGGTGAAAAAGGTAAAGCCGGTCTCCACAGGCCTTGTATGTACGCCTGGGCATTGACAGCCCAGTCCCCCAAGACAAGCATACTGTATGGGGACCTTCCCTGTGCGCCGGACATCTGACAAACTGCTTGGCAACGGCGTATGTAGTAATACACGGTTGAGGATGCGATAACGGCCAGACGTGGATGTTGTGACCCTCAGCCCCTGTGGACGTCACGCGAAACATGGCCTGTGTTGGGACAATGACATATGTCTCTAAAGATAATATGTGTCTGTCCCTCAGAGCCTCCACACTGCCTTTGTATTGGTCTGGCGTCACACTGTTTGCCTAGCCATTGCTGCAGGGACACCATATCAAAATCATGTGTCCCATCATCCCCTCAGGCCCCTAGCAACTGTCACAAAAATCTCCAACGATTGTAACAGGCCCCTTACTCGTAACCCCCCCAAACAGTGCTCCTCATCCCCTGTAATATAGCATTGGCCTGTGAGGGGTAGCCATGTTTTATGTGACATACCATACGCACATTGATAACATGTGCCTGTCAATGGGCACAAGAATGCTTTAACATTAGCTAAGCCATCGATGCACAGATACGGTCACTGCCAGCACACATGTAGCAGTATGCCTCACAGTATGATCCCAGGGACATATGGCCTGCCTCAATGGGGCTTTTACTGCTCATACAATCCAATACACGGGGTAGAAAATACAGGCTGGAAGGGGTGCAGAAAGGAGCAGCCAGTGAAGGGGACAGATGTTGGCCAGATGGGGTGACAGGACTGGCATGGGGGGATCACTGCCACAATATATTAGCGTGTAGCTGAGGCATGAGGAAACAAAACTAGGTGTGCGGACCTAAAACACACACCTGTTGCCCCTGGGGCAGGTACATGTTGGCTACTCAGACAGGTATGGGGGCGGTGTGTAGCAGAGGGGCCCTGTATGCAGCACACATGCTGGGTCCCACACCATCCAATCATTGATAGTGTGTTGTCTGCACCCCACAAGTGTACATAGCTGTAGTGCGTAAACAATCTGTGGCTATCTGTGTATTGCCCACAATACAGGTGACTACAGCCACCATGCTGACACAATGGCGAGGAGGGTGCGGTGGACGAGGGCAGGGTGCGGAGGATGACCGGGGGATGATGTGGCCGTCCCTCACATTCCTGGAGGGGGTGAAGGAGGAGGAGGCGGAGCCTGTAATGACTCGATGGCACGCCCATGTTCCGGGGAGAGTCCCTAGCCCCAGCCACAGATGAGCACCTACCCACCAATGACAGTGTCTAGTCGAACAGGTACGGCCCTACCACCACCAGCAGGATGATGTGGTCGAGGATGACCTCATGGGGGAGCTCAGAGCCCATGCAACATCCTCACGGCAGGAATGCAGAAGGTGGGTGAGACAGCAATGTCACCCCCAATGTTCTGTATGCAGTTGGTGCCCATTAGATATCAGCTGTGGCATCCCATGGCATTAATGTTAATGTGTTACACACCACAGAGAGGCAATGGGGTGTACACAACCTACCTGTGGAGTACATGTCCGGATGCAGTATGTGCAAGCACAATGCATGCAGTACAAACTATGGTATAACCTGTGCAAGACCATACCTACACACACATCTATACATCTGAGCACGTAAGTTGTTGCGGTTGAGCTGACTCAAATACCTTCTCTCCGTGGGCTATGTCATACAGTAGTGTGATTGCTCGGCAAGTCGTGTGCGCACACACATGTGCACAGCTGAGAGGGGACCACTGGTAAAAACGGAACGTGACAGGCACAACGCACAACCCACTACTCTCTGTGTGGGGGTGTGTCTGTGCTGGATGTGACAATATACCGTCCAAAGCTGTCACATGTGGGTCTCCAGTAGACGGGATACATTTGCCCAACAGGCAATGTTACGACGTATGTTAGCGGATGTTAATGTGACACACACCATAACAGCCTAGGCACTGTTCCCTCTAAGCTGTGCGCGTGTGCACGCGCACACACCTCGCCGAGTGAGCGCACATACTTTTACAGCAGAGCGCACAAAACGTATGGTCCTGATACTGATAGAAAACAACATAGACGTCCTTAAATGTTAAAAGTTGGGATTGTAATTACTAGACAAATTCCGCTTCATTTATTAAATGTCCTTATTCATTTCATTTAATTAAAATCAATGTGGTGTACATACTGTATGCTGACGTGTACTCAAATCTTAAAGTATATAACTCCGAGTGTCGTTATGTGGCGCACAACAATTGAACCTTGCTGCAAAAGCTGCACAGCTGATATGTTATGCGAACACAGCCTACAGACAATTAGAGGGAACATTGAGCCTAGGGTGAGTGTACACCTATGGATGCAGACCTACTAGGTATGCAGTTTCAGCTGCATCATGTTGTGTGACAATACCCCACGAATAGCATAGCACTTGCACAACTGAGCTTCAGCACTGTAGCCCAGCCGTGGCCCAGTAACTACTCATGTTAACTGTCACATGGGCCATGGGGAATCAGAGATGACATACCTAGACCCAAGAAAAGGACATTCGCCTCTATGCCCCAAAATGTTGGTACGAACTTCCACCTGAAAGTAGATCCATCAAAGGCCTTATGCAGTTCCGTAAGGCAATGAAACACCAATCTTCCTACTTCACTTTGCTCATGCATCCACCCCACCTCATCTCACCCACCTGCCAATGTCTACAAACCGCACCCTGTCACAAGTATCTTGAACCCGCCTTAGACCTCCTGTATATACAATCCAAATCTAATTATATTTTGTACATATGTTTATAGTTCCCCTGTTGCTCCAGGTTTATGCTCTGTTACAATGTATGTTCCAAGTTTAAAATCCTGTTACAATGTAAGCACAGAACAGGCTTCTGACTGTGCACCTTGTTGTATGTAAACCGCACTGATAACAAATAGCGCGGTATATAAACGTTTTAAAGTACTTCAAAACAATAAGTAAATAAACATTACATGTCTGTCATGCACCGTCACACAGACCCCATCCCTACGGTCTGCATCACCAGGTGTAGACCACTCCTACCACATGACACTTTCAGTTGGAATGACATCAGAACACACATAGCACGATGTACAGACAGGACACGGTCTAGGATCCTGTACCCATGGTTTGGGAGGCTTACAGGTCCCTGGAGGCAGCATGTATGTCCACAATTACTTTAGGCTGGTGGACATACATACAGGGCTCGCAACATGTCACGTTCATGTATATGTGACACTGAGGTGCACAATGCAAGGTTAGTGATGAACCCCCCGGATCACACAGGTTATCTGGTGCCCCTGCTGGGTCCTGATGGACTAGACAGCTCACAGGTGGCACCCCTGCTGCCAAACACATTAAGGGAGGGCCCCCCTATCTCTGTGAATCACTCCCGAGGGCTCACCACATGCTGTTGCATGCTCAGCATGACCCTGTAGTCGCCATTTTGCGTTGTGTCACCCTGTGCTGCACCATCTGGCCTCTCCATGCACGTTGTGCATCTTCCACATGTGTACCAAGGTGTACATGCACTGTTATCTGACCCCAGATCCTTCACCACTGGGTGTATGGGACCCCTCTGCCGTCAGACACATGTGGCATTGGTGGACCTGCCCATGTACGGGATGTGATCCTGCGGCACGATACGAACCCACCCTCATAGTCAATGGCGCTACACCGTACCCTGTCCATGCTGTGTGTATCCCCCCAAATGTGCTCCCACATGGGTTGGCTGTGCACATTCTATCTCTCTGCAGCACGACGTATCCACAGGTGTGTTTGCTGTCCATCGAACACGCTCCCCACACTGCACACTGGACATGTGTGTGCTATGTGTCCACAGGCCTATTCCAATATCTGCAGCACGTGGGGGGGTGTGGGCAACCTGTGTATCCCTGTGTGTGCCACCCAAATCACATAGATCAACCATGTGCTGTGTGTGGCATTGACATACACCTTTCTGACATTGCGTGTTCATAACCATATCCGCGTGCATACTATAGTTTGTACAGTCACAATGACAATCATGTGTTATATGAGTCATCTTGTTGTGTGTTCTTGGGAGGTATATCACACACCCTTGCTTCCCCCTACAGGCATCTGTCGTGAATTGGCAGCTGTGCGCCAGTCTATCGATGCCAACACGCTGGAGATTTGCCACTTGCGGGCAGGATATCAGGGACATGCCACTGAAAGAATGTGTGTGGCCCTGGAGGGGATACGTGCCATACTGCAGAGTTATGCACAACCACCGCACCACCACCGCCACCACATCCACAAGCACAAGATGAGGGGGAGGTGCAGCAAAAGGGGTAGGGTTTTGCGACGTGCCAGAAAGGGCAGGCCACGCCGTGGTTCCTAGGGTGTAAATAAAAGTTATTAACAAAATACATGATACGTGTCATAGCAATGTGTGTACCTTTGGTCACCTATGAGGTGACCACAACCAAGTAGTCTCTCTGATCATCAGACCCTTGCTGACGCATTAGCTGATCAACCACCTGTTGAAGAACAGACGGCACGACATGCTAGGTGTCACCTACACAGTCCATAGTCACAGCCCCTTGGCTGTAGGGGTTCTCCACACACACACTGACCATGTTGTCTCAGGTGTACTGTTCCCATACCTCATGGTCTGTCGTCAGCGGCATCACCCCCTCCCCCCTCTGCCAGCATACCTGGTTCCAGATTTGTGGTCATAGCCTATATCAAAGACAACAGTGGGAACATGTCTGGCACCCCCCCAAGGCATGCATGTGGCACAGGCAGACATGCGTAGCATGCTTATGTTGGCTTCCTCCCCCGCTGACACATTTGTTAGCAGTTCAATCCACCCAACAGCATGGCTGTTTCTGGGATCCCCTCACACTTCAAACATCCCATGCGGCTTCCCTGGCCCTTAGCCACTGCACACGTTTACGCCCCATGACGGCATGTGTAAGCAGTCCATGTCTGCCAGCCATGTCAGCCTCCACAGCCTGTCCAGATGCACAGACATATCCAGGCATTCATCCATGGGTGGTTGAGGGAGGACCATGACCATGTTTCCACATAACAAAAACAAATGTTTATTATAGAACATTTAAACATTGGCAACATGCCACCACACAAACATCCCCATTTTGTGCGTGGAACACAGCACAGCACAGGGCACATGTGCACATCACAGGTGTTCTCAGAGGTGCCTGTGACGCCCTTCGGCAGATGCCCGCCGACATTGCAGCTGCGCAACATCGGCGGACACCTGCCGGAGAGCCCCGTCAGACACTGCAGTGCATGAAAGACTAGGCGTACGTCGCCGCACATCATCAATTGCCCCCAGCACATCATGCATGCACCTGCCAGCACATAGGCAAATGGTGCCCGTGGTCTGTGGGCTGGCATGTGCATGCAATATGCCGTGGGCCGTGGATGACATGTTTGTGCGATGACGCCTATCCCCAGCTTCCACCTGCAGTGTCTGACGGGGGCCCACGTAGCCCTGTTGCTGTGCTGTATTCCCCCGCACCCCCCCCAACCCTGTCCTCCCCCAAAACACTCTCAGCACCCTCTCTGCCCAACCCAGCACCCCCCACACACAGGTTGCACATTGCCCCCCTCACCCGCAGCCGCCCTCCTGCCAGCAGCATCACCCTCTGGGTGTGCCTGTGGGGGCCTTCCTCCTCTCCCTCTCGTCACCCCCCACCACCGTCCATTGCTCTCCTCCTTCCTCCTCCCCCCCCCCCCCATCTGCTGCTCCTCCTCCGTTCCTCCTCCGCCAGCTCGATCTGGGATCCCTCTTCCACCTCCGTCTCGCTTTCCACCACCACCACCTCCACCTCCCTTGCACGGTGGGTGGTGGGCCGCCGGAGTGAGTAGGACGATGTGTGGCCCTCGCCGCTGCTTCCTCTCCCCTGTTAAAGTTAACAGACATATCAAACGTACATGAGTGTTACGTTACACATCTACAGATGCATTAAACACACACGTTGGTGGGCCAATGTGACATCATAAACTGAGAGTCATGCCTGTCCAGTCTCACCATTGGGTGTCTGTGGCCCCCTGCTATAGCGCGCCAGGAAGTCTCCATGGAACTGCCCGTAGTTCACGCACCTTCTTCCTCAGATCCTCCACCTGTTGATAAACAAACATTGTTTGGGGTCATTACCTACCCTTCTGCACAGGTGGATAGTTAACATACCCATATTCATGGTTGGCCACTGTCACCTGCTCCGTGTGCCCTGCTGTGTGTTCTGTATTTCCTGCACAGTCACACACTTGTGACAGGTGATCCCTGGGAAATGTGTGCATAGGCCTGCCTATGAGTGTGAGGGCGGGACCCACGGCGCCTGTCGGGGGGTCTGCAGGCATCATCATATGGGACACCAGCCAGCAGCATTGCCCAGCACCTACAGGCTTCCCCACCCCCCACCCCATATCATCACCCTAGGCACGTCATGTTTGCAATGGTGGGGGAGAGAGGGAGACAAAGGGTGGGGTATAGGGGGTGGGAGAGTGTGAGAGGGACAGGGAGTGTGCGAGGGTGTCACATCCCATGGGGCAAATGTTGTGTATGTGTTGACAGATCCCTTATTTTCAGGGTTATCAGCTGATACAGGTATGTAGGGAATTGTGTTGGACGTGGAGGTGTGGAACATGGTCCCCACTGGTGGGGGCACCCTAGTTGTGCGAGCATGGGAGAAGATCCCATTGTGTGTGGGCCCTGTGGAGGTGTTATTTGACCATCCATGGTTCCCTTGTCAACACAGTGCAGTGCGATTCAGAGTCCGGTATGGATGGGATACCTGTTGGACTGCGCCTGATCAAATATTGCACCCCTGTGTGTGTCTCCACATGAGTTGAAAGGCTGTGGGAGGTGTGAGATCATCACTATGTGAGTGCTCGTCAGCTGTCGTTCTCACAGGCCGACTGTCATGCACCCCAAGGACTGTGTGAGATGTGCAACCTAACCACCATAGCCTAGAAACATATCCGACTGACATACCCTCCGTCACAGTCTGCTTTCCCACCCCCTAGGTCTGGTGTGTCCTACAGCACCACATCAGCAAGATACAAACTGAGAACAGGGTGTTGCCCAGGAAAAATTAGGCAGCTATCAGGTCCCCTGGTGATGGAGGGACAGGTTCCAACAGCATAGGCATACTGCACCATATCCCCATGGTGCTTGCTGCCCGACCCAGCTGGGCTCGTGTACACCTGGTGATAGGGGGGATGGTTTAAACCACATTGGCAAACAGCAGCCCCATATCCACAGGGTGATAGAGGGCCCACTTTGAAGGCTTCTCTGTACTCCTGGGGACAGGGATGATGGGTTAAACAACATTAGTAGACATCCACATAAACTCCAGGGTGGGTGGGAGTGTACTTTGAAGGGTTCTCTGTACCCTGGGGATAAGGATGATGGGTTTAAACAACATTAGTAGACATCCCCATAACTCCAGGATGACAGAGGGCCCACTTTGAAGGCTTCTCTGTACTCCTGGGGACAGGGATGATGGGTTAAACAACATTAGTAGACATCCACATAACTCCAGGATGACAGAGGGCCCACTTTGAAGGCTTCTCTGTACTCCTGGGGACAGGGATGATGGGTTAAACAACATTAGTAGACATCCCCATATCTCCAGGATGACAGAGGGCCCACTTTGAAGGCTTCTCTGTACTCCTGGGGACAGGGATGATGGGTTAAACAACATTAGTAGGACATCCCCATAACTCCAGGATGACAGAGGGCCCACTTTGAAGGCTTCTCTGTACTCCTGGGGACAGGGATGATGGGTTTAAACAATATTAGTAGACATCCCCATAACTCCAGGATGACAGAGGGTCCACTTTGAAGGCTTCTCTGTACTCCTGGGGACAGGGATGAAGGGATAAAAAACATTAGAAGACATCCCCCAAACTCCAGGTTGACTGAGGGACCACTATGAAGGCTTCTCTGTACTCCTGGGGACAGGATGATGGCTTAAACAACATTAGTGGACATCCCCATAACTCCAGGGTGGGTGGGAGTGTACTTTGATGGCTTCTCTGTACTCCTGGGGATAGGGATGATGGGTTAAACAACATTAGTAGACATCCCCCATATCTCCAGGATGACAGAGGGCCCACTTTGAAGGCTTCTCTGTACTCCTGGGGACAGGGATGATGGGTTAAACAACATTAGTAGACATCCCAAAAGCTCCTGGAGGACAGAGGGCCCACTTTGAAGGCTTCTCTGTACTCCTGGGGACAGGGATGATGGCTTAAACAACATTAGTGGACATCCCCATAACTCCAGGGTGGGTGGGAGTGTACTTTGAAGGCTTCTCTGTACTCCTGGGGACAGGGATGATGGCTTAAACAACATTAGTGGACATCCCCATAACTCCAGGGTGGGTGGGAGTGTACTTTGATGGCTTCTCTGTACTCCTGGGGATAGGGATGATGGGTTAAACAACATTAGTAGACATCCCCATATCTCCAGGATGACAGAGGGCCCACTTTGAAGGCTTCTCTGTACTCCTGGGGACAGGGATGATGGGTTAAACAACATTAGTAGACATCCCCATAACTCCAGGATGACAGAGGGCCCACTTTGAAGGCTTCTCTGTACTCCTGGGGACAGGGATAATGGGTTAAACAACATTAGTAGACATCCCCATATCTCCAGGATGACAGAGGGCCCACTTTGAAGGCTTCTCTGTACTCCTGGGGACAGGGATGATGGGTTAAACAACATTAGTGGACATCCCCATAACTCCAGGGTGGGTGGGAGTGTACTTTGATGGCTTCTCTGTACTCCTGGGGATAGGGATGATGGGTTAAACAATATTAGTAGACATCCCCATATCTCCAGGATGACAGTGGGCCCACTTTGAAGGCTTCTCTGTACTCCTGGGGACAGGGATGATGGCTTAAACAACATTAGTGGACATCCCCATAACTCCAGGGTGGGTGGGAGTGTACTTTGATGGCTTCTCTGTACTCCTGGGGACAGGGATGATGGGTTAAACAACATTAGTAGACATTCCCCATAACTCCAGGATGACAGAGGGCCCACTTTGAAGGCTTCTCTGTACTCCTGGGGACAGGGATGATCGCTTAAAACAACATTAGTGGACATCCCCATAACTCCAGGGTGGATGGGAGTGTACTTTGATGGCTTCTCTGTACTCCTGGGGATAGGGATGATGGGTAATACAACATTAGTAGACATCCCCATATCTCCAGGATGACAGAGGGCCCACTTTGAAGGCTTCTCTGTACTCCTGGGGACAGGGATGATGGGTTAAACAACATTAGTAGACATCCCCATAACTCCAGGATGACAGAGGGCCCACTTTGAAGGCTTCTCTGTACTCCTGGGGACAGGGATGATGGCTTAAACAACATTAGTGGACATCCCCATAACTCCAGGGTGGGTGGGAGTGTACTTTGATGGCTTCTCTGTACTCCTGGGGATAGGGATGATGGGTTAAACAACATTAGTAGACATCCCCATATCTCCAGGATGACAGAGGGCCCACTTTGAAGGCTTCTCTGTACTCCTGGGGACAGGGATGATGGGTTAAACAACATTAGTAGACATCCACATAACTCCAGGATGACAGAGGGCCCACTTTGAAGGCTTCTCTGTACTCCTGGGGACAGGGATGATGGGTTAAACAACATTAGTAGACATCCCCATATCTCCAGGATGACAGAGGGCCCCACTTTGAAGGCTTCTCTGTACTCCTGGGGACAGGGAGGATGGGTTTTAAACAACATTAGTAGACATTCCCATATCTCCAGGATGACAGAGGGCCCACTTTGAAGGCTTCTCTGTACTCCTGGGGACAGGGATGATGGGTTTTAAACAACATTAGTAGACATCCCATAACTCCAGGATGACAAAGGGCCCACTTTGAAGGCTTCTCTGTACTCCTGGGGACAGGGATGATGGCTTAAACAACATTAGTGGACATCCCCATAACTCCAGGGTGGGGTGGGTGTACTTTGATGGCGTCTCTGTACTCCTGGGGTCAGGGATGATGGGTTAAACAACATTAGTAGACATCCCCATATCTCCAGGATGACAGAGGGCCCACTTTGATGGCTTCTCTGTACTCCTGGGGACAGGGATGATGGGTTAAACAACATTAGTAGACATCCCCATAACTCCAGGATGACAGAGGGCCCACTTTGAAGGCTTCTCTGTACTCCTGGGGACAGGGATGATGGGTTAAACAACATTAGTAGACATCCCCATAACTCCAGGATGACAGAGGGCCAACTTTGAAGGCTTCTCTGTACTCCTGGGGACAGGGATGATGGCTTAAACAACATTAGTGGACATCCCCATAACTCCAGGGTGGGTGGGAGTGTACTTTGATGGCTTCTCTGTACTCCTGGGGATAGGGATGATGGGTTAAACAACATTAGTAGACATCCCCATATCTCCAGGATGACAGAGGGCCCACTTTGAAGGCTTCTCTGTACTCCTGGGGACAGGGATGATGGGTTAAACAACATTAGTAGACATCCCCATAACTCCAGGATGACAGAGGGCCCACTTTGAAGGCTTCTCTGTACTCCTGGGGACAGGGATGATGGCTTAAACAACATTAGTGGACATCCCCATAACTCCAGGGTGGGTGGGAGTGTACTTTGATGGCTTCTCTGTACTCCTGGGGATAGGGATGATGGGTTAAACAACATTAGTAGACATCCCCATATCTCCAGGATGACAGAGGGCCCACTTTGAAGGCTTCTCTGTACTCCTGGGGACAGGGATGATGGGTTTAACATCGTTTGTTGACATCCCCATAACTCCAGGATGACAGAGGGCCCACTTTGAAGGCTTCTCTGTACTCCTGGGGACAGGGATGATGGGTTAAACAACATTAGTGGACATCCCCATAACTCCAGGGTGGGTGGGAGTGTACTTTGATGGCTTCTCTGTACTCCTGGGGATAGGGATGATGGGTTAAACAACATTAGTAGACATCCCCATATCTCCAGGATGACAGAGGGCCCACTTTGAAGGCTTCTCTGTACTCCTGGGGACAGGGATGATGGGTTAAACAACATTAGTAGACATCCCCATAACTCCAGGATGACAGAGGGCCCACTTTGAAGGCTTCTCTGTACTCCTGGGGGGACAGGGATAATGGGTTAAACAACATTAGTAGACATCCCCATATCTCCAGGATGACAGAGGGCCCACTTTGAAGGCTTCTCTGTACTCCTGGGGACAGGGATGATGGGTTAAACAACATTAGTGGACATCCCCATAACTCCAGGGTGGGTGGGAGTGTACTTTGATGGCTTCTCTGTACTCCTGGGGATAGGGATGATGGGTTAAACAACATTAGTAGACATCCCCATATCTCCAGGATGACAGAGGGCCCACTTTGAAGGCTTCTCTGTACTCCTGGGGACAGGGATGATGGCTTAAACAACATTAGTGGACATCCCCATAACTCCAGGGTGGGTGGGAGTGTACTTTGATGGCTTCTCTGTACTCCTGGGGATAGGGATGATGGGTTAAACAACATTAGTAGACATCCCCATATCTCCAGGATGACAGAGGGCCCACTTTGAAGGCTTCTCTGTACTCCTGGGGACAGGGATGATGGGTTAAACAACATTAGTAGACATCCCCATAACTCCAGGATGACAGAGGGCCCACTTTGAAGGCTTCTCTGTACTCCTGGGGACAGGGATGATGGGTTAAACAACATTAGTAGACATCCCCATATCTCCAGGATGACAGAGGGCCCACTTTGAAGGCTTCTCTGTACTCCTGGGGACAGGGATGATGGGTTAAACAACATTAGTAGACATCCCCATAACTCCAGGATGACAGAGGGCCCACTTTGAAGGCTTCTCTGTACTCCTGGGGACAGGGATGATGGGTTAAACAACATTAGTGGACATCCCCATAACTCCAGGGTGGGTGGGAGTGTACTTTGATGGCTTCTCTGTACTCCTGGGGATAGGGATGATGGGTTAAACAACATTAGTAGACATCCCCATATCTCCAGGATGACAGAGGGCCCACTTTGAAGGCTTCTCTGTACTCCTGGGGACAGGGATGATGGGTTTAAACAACATTAGTAGACATCCCCATAACTCCAGGATGACAGAGGGCCCACTTTGAAGGCTTCTCTGTACTCCTGGGGACAGGGATGATGGGTTAAACAACATTAGTAGACATCCCCATAACTCCAGGATGACAGAGGGCCCACTTTGAAGGCTTCTCTGTACTCCTGGGGACAGGGATGATGGCTTAAACAACATTAGTGGACATCCCCATAACTCCAGGGTGGGTGGGAGTGTACTTTGATGGCTTCTCTGTACTCCTGGGGATAGGGATGATGGGTTAAACAACATTAGTAGACATCCCCATATCTCCAGGATGACAGAGGGCCCACTTTGAAGGCTTCTCTGTACTCCTGGGGACAGGGATGATGGGTTAAACAACATTAGTAGACATCCCCATAACTCCAGGATGACAGAGGGCCCACTTTGAAGGCTTCTCTGTACTCCTGGGGACAGGGATGATGGCTTAAACAACATTAGTGGACATCCCCATAACTCCAGGGTGGGTGGGAGTGTACTTTGATGGCTTCTCTGTACTCCTGGGGATAGGGATGATGGGTTAAACAACATTAGTAGACATCCCCATATCTCCAGGATGACAGAGGGCCCACTTTGAAGGCTTCTCTGTACTCCTGGGACAGGGATGATGGGTTAAACAACATTAGTAGACATCCCCATAACTCCAGGATGACAGAGGGCCCACTTTGAAGGCTTCTCTGTACTCCTGGGGACAGGGATGATGGGTTAAACAACATTAGTAGACATCCCCATATCTCCAGGATGACAGAGGGCCCACTTTGAAGGCTTCTCTGTACTCCTGGGGACAGGGATGATGGGTTAAACAACATTAGTGGACATCCCCATAACTCCAGGGTGGGTGGGAGTGTACTTTGATGGCTTCTCTGTACTCCTGGGGATAGGGATGATGGGTTAAACAACATTAGTAGACATCCCCATATCTCCAGGATGACAGAGGGCCCACTTTGAAGGCTTCTCTGTACTCCTGGGGACAGGGATGATGGCTTAAACAACATTAGTGGACATCCCCATAACTCCAGGGTGGGTGGGAGTGTACTTTGATGGCTTCTCTGTACTCCTGGGGATAGGGATGATGGGTTAAACAACATTAGTAGACATCCCCATATCTCCAGGATGACAGAGGGCCCACTTTGAAGGCTTCTCTGTACTCCTGGGGACAGGGATGATGGGTTAAACAACATTAGTAGACATCCCCATAACTCCAGGATGACAGAGGGCCCACTTTGAAGGCTTCTCTGTACTCCTGGGGACAGGGATGATGGGTTAAACAACATTAGTAGACATCCCCATATCTCCAGGATGACAGAGGGCCCACTTTGAAGGCTTCTCTGTACTCCTGGGGACAGGGATGATGGGTTTAAACAACATTAGTAGACATCCCCATATCTCCAGGATGACAGAGGGCCCACTTTGAAGGCTTCTCTGTACTCCTGGGGACAGGGATGATGGGTTAAACAACATTAGTAGACATCCCCATAACTCCAGGATGACAGAGGGCCCACTTTGAAGGCTTCTCTGTACTCCTGGGGACAGGGATGATGGGTTAAACAACATTAGTACACATCCCCATAACTCCAGGATGACAGAGGGCCCACTTTGAAGGCTTCTCTGTACTCCTGGGGACAGGGATGATGGGTTAAACAACATTAGTAGACATCCCCATAACTCCAGGGTGGGTGGGAGTGTACTTTGAAGGGTTCTCTGTACCCCTGGGGATAGGGATGATGGGTTAAACAACATTAGTAGACATCCCCATAACTCCAGGATGACAGAGGGCCCACTTTGAAGGCTTCTCTGTACTCCTGGGGACAGGGCTGATGGGTTAAACAACATTAGTAGACATCCCCATATCTCCAGGGTGATGGTGGGCCCACTCTGATGGGCTCTCAAGGGTCCTGGTGATAGGGGTTTTGCCCTGACCAACATTGGCACACACCCCATAGCTCCAGGGTGGCTGCCAGACCATGTGATGCACGTTTCACACCCCCTGAGGGTGGCCAATGTGTGCAGCCCTGAGGATGCAGAACACGGCCAGTTGCACATGATGTCTCTGGACCCATCCCAGGCAGCTCTATGGGCTAGGTGTGTTACAGTGTTTTGTAGCACAGCAGCAGCAAGGACTCCAGGATGGCATCATGCCCTTTGTGACTACGTCCCTAAACACCTGGGTAGATGGCAAAACACTCATATGTGCTACATATAGACCTCTCTTTTGAATGTTTGGTGGTTTCACTATTTAGTATAAGCTCAATTTAGATGGTTTAGTTGTTTTCATTACATATAGACCTTGGCATGTGGGTCCCCCAGCTACACTTTACTGATCTGGAATACCTACACACAGCACCATTGACAGATGCAAACAACCCTGTCTGTGTCTATGGTAATTATGACCTGTGGCAATGCACTCACCTCCCTTTGGTTGTCTGCCACACGATTGAAACGCCTTTTGATTCTCTCCCAGCCCCTCTGGACCTTTTCTGTGTCTTTTCCCCTGGCGGCCCCTGGGAACAGCTTCTCCATCTTTGGCCCAACCAATGCGGCCAGGTGGCAAAGTTCGGTGTGGCTGAATGCAGGTTTGCGCATTCTGGCAGCCATTTTGTTTTCTGCCCTTCTGGACGTGACGACGCTGACGACGCAACCTCCGCATTTGCGCATTGCGGCTCGCGCACATGCACTCCGCATGGCTGCGCTCCAGACATTGTGTTGCTATTGCGTTCCTCATGGCTGCGTGGATGTTATGTTATACATTGGAAATGCACGCAACTTGCACACCCAAGGGTTAGGGTGTTGGAGATATGTATGTGCATTGATCTCAGCAGTCACACATGGCACCAATGGAGTATGTTTAGTGCACCCTGAGATTGTGCGGGGCCGCGTTGGTGTGCCTGTGCCATATACGGAGTGTGGGGTTCAGGCTGTGGAGATAAAACATGGGGTCGAACGCGGCCTGACTGGTGCGCCAGGCGCTAATGGCCGGGGTCCACATTTGCGGCCCGGAAGGCCACGTGGCGCGCTGTTGGACACACACGAAATGTAGCAGCAGATAAGCATGCAATAAATAAAACCAGGAGTCGTTTCAAGGATCAAAGCCAGTTTAATGTGCACATGGCTCAAGCAATAAGCAATTTCAAAATGGCTGCGCAATGGTTTCTAGCAACACAACAACTTTTATAGCGTTCTTCTCCATTCTAGACATAGGCATACCTTTCATTGGTCCAAGTAACCCCTCTCACCCATCTATTGGTCCCGGTACTGATATGGCTACCCAATCGGGACCCTGGTCTGGGCTCAGCACCTGGTTGCCCCCCTTCTAGTCCCAATTACAATGGTCAGTGTCTCTAACTTGTTACATCTCTCCTCCAAGGTCGCTTAGCTTGTTAAAACATATGGGAAGCAGGGCACTGTAACCTTGCTTTTTGCAGAGTTAATTAATTCCATAGAAGCATAGCACACCTTATCAGTACCAATTAAACTTGTTTTTCTATATTTTCTCAGTTTCGTTTCTGCTTAGCTATGTTCAGTTAAACTGAGTTAAGTTTCAATTCTATGGTGTCATCATTCAGGGGGGTTTTCAGTCCTCTGGGCCTTACTACAGGCCTCAGTTTCAGGTCAAGCTGCTTAGGCCTGTCTGCTTAGTTCAATTAGCATGGATCATAGGCCGTCGCCTACCACAATATCAACAGAGCTGTGGTACAATGGTGGGGACACCGACCAATGGTGCAGGGGCCATGTGTTCAAACCCCCTTTGTGCACAATGTAAACGCCTGACTGAGGCATCACCTTTAATAGGTAGAGGTGTTTTAGGGGGCATCTTACTTTTGCACGGCATAGGGCGGAGCAGTGTTAATTTTGAGCAGCAGCAGGCGGTGCACTATTCATTCTTGGCGGCATGAAGCGGCGCACTGTTTTTTGGGGCGGCAGTGTGCGGGAAACTGTTCATTGTGAGCAGCTTAGGGCAGCGCGCAGATGGCCATGAGGCGGTGTACTGATGTGTCAGCACAGTAACAGGGACACAGCACAATGGTGGGTACACTGACCAATGGTGCACGGATCAGGGGTTCGATCCCTCACAGTGCTCAGTGCACAGGGCTGGCTGAGGCAGTATGTTTTGGTGAGTAGTGCTGTAGGGTGGCTTTTAGTTTTCCTTTATTTAGCACAGCTACCAAACGCACTCGCACATCATGTTGACATGAGGCAGCTCATGAGGCACATGTTAGAGTGCACTGTCCGCCAAGGCACCCTTGCATGTCCCCTATAGGGCACCATATATGTTTTGTCTCCGGATGGAGACTAGTGCACCTCATATGGACCTAAAACTAACAGATGGCCTATTGTGTGCCCTATCAACCACACTCAAGGGCACCATGTGGGTATAGTACGCTGTGGGTTGATTTGCTGCCAGCAACATCTGCACATTAAATGTTACATACCTGTGCAGCGCCCTACAAAATTACACCACTGTGGGTTTGAACCCATGACCTCTGACTTCACAGGCAATGAGGTACCCATTGGCCTACAGCTCTATAGCTGCCAGCAAGCCCCTGGCTGGCTGCAGAGAGCCTGCATGTCACCACACAGACAGTCTGTTGTGGTAGTCAGGATAGGGTTAGTCCACCCATACCCATGATGCACTGCACATGCAAATCAACTGTCCACAGATAGACACAGGATCGGGAATGCACCCCGGCATCTCCACAGCTTGGTAGGTGGGAGTGTCCATGTGCACCCACACATCACCTCGGCCTGGTAGGGTGTACTGAGTAGGTGTTGTACTGGCACAGAGTAGCTACACACCGTCACATTGTGCGGGTACTGTGCTCACCCTGAGTGTGCGTGGGGGCACCCAGGACCAGGTCCACCACAACCTCCGTGGCAGAATGAGGCCATGCCAGAGCTTCACAGCACTATTACTCTGTGAGATAGGTTGTTTCTGCAGAGACACCTTGGATATCTCTGTCGGGCAGAGTCAGGGGCACCCCTTATGTGAGACCTAGGTGGGCTCTTTACCACCATTTCTCCCCCTCAGGTTGGCTAGCAGGGTCTCTTATCATCATGCTACCTCCCTGCAATGGTAGCAGTAGGGTGGACCATCAACCCCAGTCCTGCTGTGGGAAAGACACCCTACAGCGCTGTCACAGCAACTCCATACACATCCATAACACAATATCTGACAGACATTAGGCCTTGATATGCTAAGTTGCACCCCACCACTATCTGATCTTTGCCTACAGCAAAGCCATCAGCCACTGCACGGCACTCCATCAGGACACACACCAGCTGACATATGTCTGCTAGTTAGTCCTGTTGGAAATGCATGCACCCAGAACTGGGATGGCAGTGCACACCAGCAGTTAAGTCATTGACTGGGCCCCGACACAAAACCCATATATATCACATGGGAGACATACTAGCATTCACTATGGGGGTGCCTAGCCATGTTGTCTTCACTGCACAGTCAGGGTGGAGTGCAACCCCAGCAGCACATACAGAGGCCACCATGTATGTGTAGGTGGTGGGCAACCACTACACTATCCCAGTCAGTGCCCTCTGCCCTGTGCAGATGCATCCTGGCCAACCCGCCCTGTCAGAGCTATACCCATGGTACCTTGCTGCTCATTATGCACATTGGCAAGCCAATACTGGCAACAGTGCTGGCAGTGTGGGCTGTGGAAGGTGTTTGCAGCCAACACACACTGTATAGACAGACACACACTCCCACACGTATGCCAGCATTGTGCTACTGTAGAGGCGTTTGTCAGCATTAGCCACCACACCAGTCCTGGGCACAGTACAGGCATGGATATGGTAGCAATACTGTTTTGAGTCACTCCCCAGGGTGGTAAACGCTATCAGAGACCAGACCTGATGCACCCACTGCAGTCAACAGACAGATTGTCATGATGGAGCTCAAGGAGCAGAATGTGCGTGACGTAGGGATATCTATCTGCCAATACTCAGAGCAAGTGTTTGGAAGCTGTGTACCGTATACCCAGGTGTACAGTGACATTGCTAAGGTATTCACATGCTAGTATTGTGAGATGCACACAGGGCCCGATGTCCTGCCTCTCGAGGGGGCATTGGCCATTGGGGCCTGTGGGTGTGGGTGTGGGTGTGTCTGCCCCTGTTGGCTGCTGCTTTACGGCTGAGGTTCCCAAATCCAGCCCAGGGTTGCAACACACTGTTCGCGTTTTCCTGCTGTCCCTCATGAATATGCATTAGCTACATCTACATGCCATGGGGGTGGTGCAGAGATATACAGCACTGGCATTTGTATGGGCGGCAGCATTGAACCTGAATGGTGTGTGGTCCTCTGGGACTGCATTTGTGAGACTCTGCTCTAGGTAATGCCCCTCATCATGGTGTCTGTGATCAGTGGGGTGTAGAATTGGCGTATGAGCAATGCGTATGTCCCCAGCAATAATGTTTTGTCCTTACTATCACGGATTACTTGTGGGTAAAGATATGTGGAGAGAATTGGCAGGGCTTTGAACCTGTGACCTTCTGTTCTTGCACACACTGTCTGTGTGCAGTGCGCCACTGTGTTGCCACAGATGTGCTTGATTCCCTGGGCAGTCCATGACTGTACATCCGACAGGGCCTGTCTGTTGCAGTGGACGGTGCCAGCCTGCACATGGCTAGGCCACTGTCTTCTGTGGCTAGCAGCCACTGCCCCCTCCACCACCTGTACTCGTCCGCCAACATGATGGCATTCCTACTCTCAGGGAATGCATATGCCCTGATTGCATTGTGGCACTCCGGGACTGGATGTGGGGGACTGGGCTGTGGGTAATGCCCATTGTTATGGGGTGTGTGCGGGGTAGGGCAAAATATGGGTGTTTGCACCATGCTTATGTTCCCTGCAATACAGGGGTGTCTGTGCTATCTTTGTTTAGTGGTGGGTAAAACATAGGAACTGGGCTGGCATGGGCCCCAGCTGGGATTTGATCCTGTGCCTTATGGTCCTAGAGGTAGTGGCTCTGTCCGCTGCACCACAGTGTGTCCACAGAGACAGTGCAGTCCCTGGAGATAGTTAACCTGGCAGGATGGAGTCGCAAACCCTGCTCTGCACATTTTTACTGTGGGCTCATTCACCCTGTCTGGTGACAAACGTGCAACTGAGCCCCGGAACTGACCACCGCAGACGGGGGTTGATATATAAACAAACTGGGCAACCTTGCTATTGATGGGCAACCATAAACACCACTCACAGGCAGGGCCGGCCCGTCCATTGAGCAAGAATGTTTTTTGCACAGGGCCCCGCGTTTCAGGGGGCCCCGCGCAAAAAACATTCTTAAGCATCCCAAGTTAAAAAAAAAAAACAACAAACCGGCTGCTTCTGCCGCGGCAGCTTCAAGAGCTCTGCCGCGGCAGCTTCAAGAGCTCTGCCGCGGGGCCCCCCCCCTGCCCGGCAGAGCCTCCGTGCATCTTCAGCTCTTCACGTCCAAAACGCGGGCTTCTTTCAGAGCCGCGAGAGTTTCTTTTCTCGCGGCTCTCTTAATCCCGCGGGGCTGATGGGATTTCCCATCACCCTCGGCGGGATTAACAGAGCCGCGAGAAAAGAAACTCTCGCGGCTCTGAAAAAAGCCCGCGTTTTGGACGTGAAGAGCTGAAGATGCACGGAGGCTCTGCCGGGCAGGGGGGGGGCCCCGCGGCAGAGCTCTTGATGCTGCCGCGGCAGAGCTCTTGAAGCTGCCGCGGCAGAAGCAGCCGGTTTGAGTTTTTTTTTTATTTTAATTTGGAATGATTAGGGGGGGGGGTGGTTAGGACTGGTAATGGGCTATGGGAGGGGGGGAGGCTAAACTGGAAGTAGGCTGATGGGAGGGGGAGGCTAAACTGGAAGTGGGCTGATGGGGGGGGGGTGGTGAGGACTGGTAATGGGCCAGGGGGTGGGGTGTTTATGAATGGTAATGGGCCGGGGGGGGGGGGGTGGTTATGAATGGTTATGGGCCATGGGGGGGAGGCTAAGACTGGAAGTGGGCTGATGGGGGGGGGGGTTAGGACTGGTAATGGGCTATGGGGGGGGGCTAAGTGGGCTGATGGGGGGGTTAGGACTGGTAATGGGCTATGGGGGGGCTAAGTGGGCTGATGGGGGGGTTTGGACTGGTAATGGGCTATGGGGAGGGGGCTAAGGCTGGAAGTGGGGGGGTAGGACTGGAAATGGGCTGATGGGGGGGGGTTAGGACTGGTAATTGACTATGGGGAGGGGGCTAAGGCTGGAAGTGGGGGGGTAGGACTGGAAATGGGCTGATGGGGGGGTTAGGACTGGTAATGGGCTATGGGGGGGCTAAGACTGGAAGTGGGCTGATGGGGGGGGTGTTAGGACTGGTAATGGGCCGGGCCGGGGGGGGGGTTAGGACTGGTAATGGGCCATGGGGGGGGGGTTAGGACTGGTAATGGGCCATGGGGGGGTGTTAGGACTGGTAATGGGCCATGGGGGGGGGAGGCTAGGACTGGTAATGGGCTGATGGGGGGGGAGGGTTAGGACTGGTAATGGGCCATGGGGGGGGAGGCTAAGACTGGAAGTGGGCTGATGGGGGGGGGGTAGGACTGGTAATTGGCTATGGGGGGGGCTAAGACTGGAAATAGGCTGATGGGGGGGCTAGGACTGGAAATAGGGTGATGGGGGGGTTAGGACTGGTAATGGGCAATGGGGGGCTAAGACAGGAAATGGGCTGATGGGGGGCTAGGACTGGAAATAGGGTGATGGGGGGGTTAGGACTGGTAATGGGCTATGGGGGGCTAAGACTGGAAATGGGCTGATGGGGGGGTAGGACTGGTAATTGGCTATGGGAGGGGGGCTAAGACTGGAAATAGGCTGATGGGGGGCTAGGACTGGAAATAGGGTGATGGGGGGTTAGGACGTAATGGGCTGATGGGGGGTTAGGACTAGTAATGGGCTATGAGGAGGCTAGGACTGGAAATGGGCTGAGTGGAAGGAGGG
Organism: Ichthyophis bannanicus; assembly: GCA_033557465.1. NCBI lineage: Eukaryota > Metazoa > Chordata > Amphibia > Gymnophiona > Ichthyophiidae > Ichthyophis > Ichthyophis bannanicus. The sequence goes on along the minus strand of CM066043.1, from coordinate 230,749,645 downwards.
CTTGAACTGCAAATAGCTGATGGGGACGGGGGCTTGGAATGGAAATGGGTTGTGAGGGGGAGGGAGCTAGGACTGGAAATGGGTGAGGGGGGGGGCTAGGACAGGAAATGGGCTGATGGGCTAGAATAGGACTGGAAATTGGCTGTTGGGGGTGCTAAGATTGGAAATGGGCTGTGGTGGGGGTTTGGATTGAAATGGACTCATGAAGGGGCTAGAACTGGAAGTAGGCTCATGGGGGGCTTGGATTGGAAATGGGCTGAGTGGAGGGGAGCTAGGATTTGACATGGGCTGATGGTGGGGCTAGGAAAGGACTAGAAATGGGCTCATGGGGGGCTGGGATTGGAAATGAGCTGATGGAGGGACTTGGATGGGACTGCAAATAGATGGGGGAGCTAGGACTGGAAATGGGCTTATGGGGGGCTAGGACTGGAAATGGGCTGATGCGGGGACTAGAAGGGAGCGGATGCTGGGTGGGACTGGAACTAGAATGGAGCTGATGTTGGGGGAGGATTAGAATGGGATGGAGCTGGGAGAGTGAAATGGAGAGGGAAAAAATATTTTGTGTGGGAGGGAAGACAAATCTACAATTGTCCGGATATTGGGAGAGTAGGTGGGGATTGAGGATGGAGGGGTAAAATTTGAGTGGATGAAATAGGAATGAGGAAAGAGCAAAAAGGAGAAAGATTAGTATGTTAAAGCAGATGTAGAGAGAGAATGGAAAAAAAACTAGAAGAGAGAAGAAAAGACAAATGGACAGCAGACGATGAAGAATTAGCGGAAGACACGAAGAAACCAGAAGAAAGTGGCTGGAGCAATTGCAGCTGAAAAAAAATGCACAAAAGGTAGAAAAATATCTCTTTATTTTGAATTTATTAATTGGAATATGTCAGCTCTGGGAAATGTGCATCATTAACGTCTGCGCTTTGTTTAGTACAAGAGCAAATTAATGTATAGTTTTATTTCTACAGTGTTGTACATTCCAAGTTTGGCTTTTGGGATTCCCAGTTTAATTATTGTCTTCCTGTTTCTAAATTGTGATTCCTTGTTTGGTGATGGTCTATGTTCTGCATGTGTAACTGAGCTGAGGTATTCTGTTTATGTAATTCCTATTTGACATTGCCACTTGTTCTCTTTCCCCAGTAGGTCATGTATTGTTGTTCTCTGAAATGTATTGGTTTAATATTTGCAGCGTTTCCTTTTGATAGTTAGGGTATGGTGCTTTATGAGTCCTGGTAGTGCTGTTAGGATACGGCGGGTTTGCTATGGGTTCTAAATGGGCAGTGTTTGTAGTAGTTCCTAATGTGCCTGGCGGTTGGTATTGGATTATAGTAATGTAGAAGTCTTTTAGTCTTTCTTTATTCATACACTCATTAAGAGGCATGTTTACTAAAAGTTCGTGTATGGTAACATTATGCAAATATTTATGCAAATGAGGCCCCTTATGCAAATGAGGCCCCGCACCGAGTCTCCGCACATGGCCCCGCACCCCCCTTGGGCCGCCCCTGCTCACAGGGAACGTACGTAACAAGGAAATGTGTGTTGGGAAAGGTCTCCGCTCCGTAGACCGTTCCATAATTCATTTATATGTTTGGTGCTTTCCTGGGTGTGTTTTTTGGTTTTGCCCTTTACTATCACTGTTCCCCAGCTGACCTCCTCTTTGTACTATTTCTGTGGTGGTCATTTGATATTTGTAATTGCACTTTTGTGCTGTGCACATGTATCACACTGCTCACGTTTTGACGGTTTCCCCGGTTTAGGTGTACATTGCTGACGAAAATGGTTTCCCTTCCCTTTACATGGCCTGTACCGCGAGTGTTTCACTCGCGCTATTTTTTACTTGCGATTTCAGCCCCGATAATGTGCGGGGCGCCTCTCCCCTCCCCTTCCCTGCCCATAAGCCCCGTCTCTCCGCCCCTCCGGAGCCTTCCTCCGCCCTCCGTTAGCCTTTCCACGCCTCTATCGGACATTTGCGGGCCCGTACTTGTGCGGGGCGCGTTCGTGTGACGCGCACGCGTGCGGTGGTGACCCGCACGTTTACGGGCCATTTAAGTGCTCTTAAGTACCGCTTTTAGTGCGCTATTTTGCGGCGCGCAAATTAGCGGTTTTTAGTAAACATGCCCCTTAGTTTCATTAGTGCTGCCAGCAAACACACCCTCACAGTGGCGTAACCTAAGGTGCCGCATAAGGCACTCCACAACGCACTTCATAGGGTACATTATAAAGTTCACTGTCCGCCAAGGCACCCCATAATGTCCCCTATAGAACACAACTTATAAGGCACCTTATAGGGCGCCCTATAAGGTGCCTTATGGGGCGCCTTATGAGGCACCATAAGGTTACAGTACTCTGAGGGTGTTTTTGCTGGCAGCACTAATGTACATCAAAAATAGACAATGCCTCAGACAGCCCTATCAAATAACCCCACCATGGGTATGAACTCATGACCACTGGCTGTACAGGCAGTGAAGTAACCAGTGGGCTACAGCTCTATAGCTGCTAACAAACCCCTGACTGGCTGCAGAAAGACTGCACGCCATCACACAAACTGTCTGCTGTGGCTACCAGGATACGGTTAACCCACCCTTACCCATGATGAACTGCACATGCAAATCAGCAGTCCACAGATGGCACAGGATGGGGTATGCACCCCCACAGCACCTCGGCCTGGTAGGGGGAACGGACCATGTGTGGTACTAGCACAGAGTAGCCACAGACCGTCACATTGTGTGGGTACTTTGCTCCCCCTGAGGGTGAGGTGGGGCGCCCAGCACCAGGTCCACAGCGCCTTTCATGGCTGAAATACACCATGATGCAGGTCCCCATCAGTGTGTGATAGGTAGTTCCGGCAGACACACCTAGGATACATCTGTGTTCCTCTGTATTTCTCAGCCATGTCTAGCCCTTATGGACTATGATGTAAGGGTATATAGAATGTGTCACATTTCTCCTCGATTCTCACCACCACCAAAAAGTTGTCTAATAGACAATATTTTGGTGGTGGTGAGAAGTGAGGAGGAATGTGACACATTCTATCTAACCTTTTTGATGTCTTGGACATCTGCACCTTGCCCACTCACAATCTTAAATGACAGAGGTGTAAGGCAGGGGTCTCCAAATCCAGCCCTGGAGGGCCACAAACCAGTCAGGTTGGCAGGATATCTCTAATGCATATATATCTCATGCATATTCATTAGGGATATCCCGAAAACCTGACTGGTCTGCGGCTCTCCAGGACCAGGGTTCCCCATCCCTGGGATAGACAGACACACACTCCCACACCTATGCCAGCATTGTGCAACTATAGAGGTGTTTGGCAGCCCTGGCCACCACACCAGTCCTGGGCAGAGTGCAGGCATGGCTATGGTAAGCAATACTGTTGGGGGTCACTCCTCAGGGTGGTAAACACTGTCAGACACCAGACCTGAAGCACACTCCACAGTCATCAGAAAGGTTGCTATGATGCAGCTCAATCAGCAAATTGTGCTTAACTTAGGAATTGCTATCTGCCAGTAATCATAGTAACCTTTTGATAGCTGTGTACCGTATTCCCAGGTTTAGGGTGGCATTGCTAAGGTATGCAAGTGTTAGTATTGGGAGATGCACGCAGGGCCCAATGTCCTGCCTCTCCAGGAGGCTTTGGATAATGGGGCCTGTGGGTGCGGGTGTGTCTGCCCCTGTTGGCTGCTGCTTTACGGCAGAGGTTCCCAACTCCAGTCCTGGTGTGCCAAACACTGTTCGGGTTTTCATGCTGTCCCTCATGAATATGCATGAGATACATCTACATACCATGTGGGCGGCGCATAGAAATGCAGCACAAGCATCTTTATTAGAGGCAGCATGGAACCTGAATGGTGTTTGGCCCTCCAGGACGGCATTTGGGAGACTCTGCTCTAGGTAATGCGCATGTTTATGGTGTCTGTGCTCTGTAGAGTAATATGTAGGTGTTTTGGGCATGTTTACGTCATCTGCAATAAAGGTTCTGTCTGTATTAGCACGTTATAGTAGTGGGTAAAATAAGGGGACTGGGTTAGCAGGAACCACAGCTGGGACTTGAACTTGTGACCTTCTGCTTCTGAATACACTGGTTTTGTGCACTGCACCACCATGTTCTCACAGAGACAGCACATTCCCTGGTGATACCATGACTGTTCGTCAGACAGGGCCTGTCTGTTGCAGTGCATGGCACCCACCTACACAGGGCTAGGCCACGGTCTGCTCTGGGCAGCTGCCACTGCCCCCTCTACCACGAGTGACCCTCTGCCACCATGCTGACAGTCCCTTCTGCTGGTGGTGCTGGTGGAGCGCAGTCTCAGGCCATCCAGTGTATAGGTAGGCGGCTGCCTGTGGTGCGGGTTCTGGGGTAGGGGTGCCTGCATAGGTGTCACTGTCCATGCTACCCCCCAGCACCGCCTGCCAATGTTCCGTGCCCTTGGGGGTAGCTGCTGGGTACTATCCCCTGTGACATTGTGGGAAGCACAGTCATGCCCATGTTGGGCCTTCAGCAGTTGCTGTCTGGCTGCTCTGCTGTTTCAGCATTCGTATGGGCCAGCTAGGCATCACCCTAGTCCGCACTGTGGCTCAGCTGCACCACAGCATGTGCCGCCTGCGGCCCTCTGTATCTCCTTTTCCGGCATCTGTCCAGTTGCCATACTGACATGTCCGCCCTGCTGTTGCCGCACATGTGCACGCCATAGGACACCTGTCCAATGGAAAGGAAAACCCTGCACAGCGCAATTTCACTGTGACTCATTCACCTTGTATGGGGACGGCGCATAGACCCTTCCATGATTTATATCTTTTATATGGAGCTTTCTCAGGGGGGGGGGGTGATGTTTCCCATTGATGCCACTATTGGCCAGCTTGGTTATGTTTTTTTTCCAGTTTGTTGAGGTCATTTTCAATGTTTATGTGCCCTTTTGTTCTGTGCACATGTATCACACTTATCACGTTTTTTAGGTTTCCCTGCCTATGCTGTACATTGCTGACACCTAAATGGTTTCTCTCCCCTGAAATGTACATTTAAGGGCAGGTTTTCAATCGCGTTAGGATTCAGCTCTTCAGATCAGCGCGTTAGTGTGAAAGGAGCCTCTCCTCACCCACACACCACCCATTGACCCCTTCTCTCCGCCCTCTCTCCACCTTCTGCGGTGTTTTACCGCGCTGCGGAACTTTACGATCGTTAACTTACGTTAACGCGCGTTATGAGACGTTAACGATTGTTAACGTCTCATAACGCGCGTTAACGTAAGTTAACGATCGTTAACGTTACATAACGCGCGTTATGTACCATTACCGCAGTTTAGTAAACATCCCCCTTAATTTCATCTGCCATTTTGATGCCCAGTCTTCTAATTTATCAAGATCCTCTTGCAATTTTCCACAATCCTCTTGGGTTTTAACAACTTTAAATAGTTTTGTGTCATCTGAAAATTTGATAACCTCACTCGTTATTCCACTTTCCAGGTCATTTATGAATATGTCAAAAAGCAGCGGACCCAGCACAGATCCCTGGGGTACACCACTATTCACCTTTCTCCATTGGGAAAATTGGCCATTTAGCCCAACCCTCTGCTTTCTATCTTTTAACCAGTTCTTGATCCACAGTAGTACACTGCCTCGTATCCCATGACTCTTTAGTTTTGCCAAAAGTCTCTGATGAGGGACCTTGTCAAAGGCTTTCTGAAAGTCCAGATATACTATATGAACCGACTCACCTTTGTCCACCTGTTTATTCACACTTTCAAAAAAATATAACAGATTAGTAAGACAAGATCTTCCTTGTCTAAAGCCATGTTGGCTGTCTCCCATTAGGCCATGACTATCTACATGCTGAGTAATTTTATTCTTTATGATGGTTTCTACCATTTTTCCCGGTACTGACGTCAGGCTCACCGGTCTGTAGTTTCCCAGATCACCCCTGGAACCCTTTTTAAAAATTGGTGTTACATTGGCGATCCTCCAATCTTCAGGTATTAGAGATGATTTTAATGATAGTTCACAGATTACTAATAGCAGGTCTGAAATCTCACCTTGACAGTCATGAACCTCACTTCTAGTCCAAGTTATTTAGAGTATGATCTCAGTCTCTTACATTTACTGCTAATACTCACAGTGCCAAAGAGAGCTTCCTCCTGGAGTTCATAAGATGGGTAATTTATCAAGATGTGATTATAAATGCTTCTTAATCAGGTCTGTGGCTCCCAATACAATGAAAAATAATTCTGTATAGTTCTGCTACATTTTTTTGGTCTCTGATTGCATTTCTTGGTATTTCAGGATCTTCTCCTTCTCCACACGATTCACAGAATAATCTTTTGGAAACAACACTATCAATGTTACTCTGGTGTTTTTCTCCTTTACCACTATGTCAGGTTTTCTCACATCCAGTTTCTTATCTGTCGGAATGGGACTGTCCCATGTTATCAGAACTTCTGTATTGGTGGCAGCCAAGAAAGCAAATAGAATGCTAGGAATCATAAGGAAAGGAATGGAGAATAAAACAAAGGATATTATAAAGCCTCTGTATCATTCCATGGTGCGACTGCACCTTGAATATTGTGTGCAATTCTAGTCGCCGTATCTTAAAAAGGATATAATGTTTTTAGAAAAGGTACAGAGAAGAGCCACTAAAATAGTAAAGGGGATGGAAGGATACCCATATGAAGAGAGGCTAAAAAGGTTAGGGCTCTTCAACCTGGAAAAGAGACGGCTGAGGGGAGATATGATAGAGGTCTATAAATTAATGAATGGAGTGGAACGGTTAAACGTAGAACGATTGTTTACACCATCAATATATAGAAAGACTAGGGGACATGCAATGAAGCTACAGTGTAACCTATTTAAGACTAATAAGAGAAAATATTTTTCACTCATTGTGTAATCAAACTCTGGAATTCGTTACCGGAGGATGTAGTAAAAACTGTTTAGTGTAGTCGGGTTTAAAAAAGGTTTGGACAAGTTTCTGGAGGAAAGGTCCATAAACCATTATTAAAAGGGACCTGGGAAATCCATTGCTTGACCCATTACAAGCATTGTGGAACCTGTGTATTTTGGGGAAACTGCTAGGTACTTGTGCCCTAGATTAGCCACTGCTGGAAACAGGATACTGGGCTTGATGGACCTTGGTCTGACCCAGTATGGCTTATGTTGTTATGCTCTTGGGGGTCATGATCCCAGTGCGTTTACAATACAGCGATGTTGTAGTGCTTAGAAAGTTTCCAATGGATGAAGCATGCCATTTTGGAAACAAAGAAACATGACGGCAGAAAAAGACCACATGGCCTATCTAGTCTGCCCTTCCATATCACCCACAAGAATCCCCTTTTTTCCTTTAGTGATCCTCTGTGTTTGTCCCATGCTTTTTGAATTCAGACACTGTCCTCATCTTTACCACTTCCACTGGGAGACTATTCCACCAATCTACCACTCTTTACGTAAAAAAACTATTTCCGCAGATTACTCCTGAGTTTATCCCCTTTCACCCTCATCCCATATCCCCTCGTAGCAATACTTGCTTTCAGTCGAAAGAGGCTTCTTCCTGTGCATTTATGCCACAGAGATATTTAAACGTCTCAATCATATCACCTCTATCCTGCCTTTCCTCTAAAGTATACATATGAAAATCCTTAAGTCTGTCCTCATATGCTTTATAATGAAGACCACTAACCATTTTAGTAGCCACCCTCTGTATTGACTCCAACCTGTTTATATCCTTTTGAAGGTGCGGTCTCCAGAACTGCACACAATACTCCAAATGAGGTCGTACCAAAGACTTATACAGAGGCACTATCACTCCTTTCTTCTGCTGGCTATTCCTCTCCCTATGCACCCAAGCAGCGTTCTAGCTTTTGCCATTGCCTTTTCAACCTGTTTAGCTACTTGAAGATCATCAAACACAATCATGCCTAGGTCCCGCTCTTCTTTTGTAGAAAGAAGTACTTCACCCCCTATACTATATTGCTCCCTTGGATTGCTGCAACCCAAATGCATGACCTTGCATTTTTTAACATTGAATCTCAGCTGCTAAATTCTAGACCATTCTTCAAGCTTAACTAGATTCCTCCTCATGTTATCTATACTTTCCTGGGTGTCTACTCTATTGCAGATTTTAGTATCATCCACAAAGAGGCAAACCTTACCCTTCCACAATATCACTAACAAAGATGTTAAAAAGAATTGGACCAAGGACAGATCTCTGGGGCACACCACTGGTAACATCCTTCTCCTCAGAGTGAGCTCCATTTACCTGTACCCTTTGTTGACTCCCACTCAACCAATTTCTAAACCAAGCAGTAGCTTTAGGGTCCATCCCTAGGGTGCTCAGTTTGTTTATAAGTCGCCTGTGCAGAATGGTGTCAAAGGCTTTACTGAAATCTAAATACACCACATCTAGGGCTCTCCCTCGGTCCAACTCCCTGGTCACCCAGTCAAAGAAATCAATCAGATTTGTCTGATAAGACCTGCCTCTGGTGAATCCATGCTGCCTCGGATCCGGTAATCTGTTGGTCTCCAGAATCCTCACTATTTCAACAGTGCTTCCAATAATTTACTCACAACCAAGGTTAAACTAACCTGCCTGTAGTTTTCAACCACATCCTTGCTTCCGTTTTTGTGTAAAGGGACCACATGTGCCTCTCTCCAGTCCTCTGGTACCACTCCCAACTCCAATGAGGCATTGAAAAGATCAGTCAGTGGAGCTGCAAATTCCCTCAGTATTCTCGGGTGTATCCCATCCGGTCCCATTGCTTTGTCTACTTTAAGTTTAGCTAGAGTCTCACGAACACAGTCTTCTGAAAATTGTTCAAGATGTCCCTCGTTTCTGTTCCTGTTTGTAGGCTTTTTCTAAGGTGCAGCTCCTGATTCTTCATTTGTGAACAATTCCGCTTTATCTTCACGTGTGGAGTCTGTTACCAGTTGCCTCGATAGTTCTCCCTGTAGATAATCCAGGATCTCCATACTTATAGATGATACTGCAGCAGGGATGTGCCAGTCAACATCTGGCATATTCAAATCCCCTATCAGTAGCACTTCCACTTTCCTGTCAATGCTGCGTATATCTTCAGTTAACTCTCCGCCCACCACTTCTCCCAGTGAGGGAGGTCTATATATCACGCCAATGCAAATTTCTTTTTCCCTCTTTCTCGTTTAACCCACAGTGTCGCCTCTCTCCCTTTTAAGCCCTGTAGTTCCATAGTTTTAATATTATTTTTACATATAGTGCCACTCCTCCTCCCCTTCTTCCTACCCTGTCCTTTCTGAATAAAGTATAGCCCAGTATAGTTACATCACAGTCATGGTTGTCCGTGAAGCATGTCTCTGCTACTGCTACTAAATCCAAGTCAGCGTCTCCCATTAAAATCTCAACATCTGGGATCTTATTTCGCATGCTACAGGCATTTATACACACTGCTTTCCATATTTTCCCCCTTTCACCCATTTCCATAAAGGTATTTAATATTTCACTTACCTGGAGGCTTTCTTCACCCATCCCCAACAAATCTAGTTTAAAGCCCTCTTCAGTAGGTTAGCCAGTCTGCTGCTGAAGACACGTTGACTCTTCTTGGACAGATGGACATCATCTCTGCACTGCAACCCTTGGAACAGCATCCCATGGTCAAGGAAACCAAAACGGTCTCAATGACACCATCCACGCAGCCATGCATTTATCTTCAGGATGTGAGCTTCTCTGCCTTGGCCTTTACCCTCAACAGGGAGGACTGAAGAGAACACCACCTGCGCCCATAGCTGCTTCACCCTCTCTCCTAGAATCATGAAGTCACTTTTGATACACTCAAAGGGATACCTGGCAGTATCATTTGTGCCGACATGGATCAGCAACATCGGGAAAATAGTCAGTGAGCTTGATGAGTTTCTGCAAACTCTCCATAACATCTTGGATTTTGTCACCTGGCAGACAGCATACCTCTCAGGACATCAAGTCTGGTTGGCAGATGGATGCCTCAGTACCCCTCAGAAGAGAGTCAACAGCCACCACTACTACCCTTTGCTTCCTAGTGGTCACTGATTCTGCAACGCTGGGATGCTCGAGCTCTGGCTTTTCCCTTTCCAGAGATGCTTTCACCTCCTCCACTTCCAAGGCTACATAATGGTTCTTGAATTCAAGGGCTGGAGGAGTTGGATTGGTAATTCTGCAGGCCCTGGTGACTCGTGTCCAACCTTTGTCATTCCGTAGGCTCCCATCTTCTCCTCTGCTGGAGAGCTTGGATGTTTCAAGAAGTATTTCATCAATGTACTTCTCACTATCTTGAATGATCCTCAGCCTCGCCACCTCTTCTCTGAGCTCCTCCACTTGTTTCCTGAGAGCTGCAGCATGCAGGCATCCTGCACATGGAACCAGTCCTTCAACTGGCATTGGGACCTCTGTCTGGACAGAGGCAGAAGCTGTAATGGAGACAACAGATTTGGTGATATGATTTTTCCCAGCCATTGTTCAGTTTGAGGAGGTTAGGTACCTGTTGAAGTAAAAGAGGGAGACACCTACCAAAGTACCAGCTGGTTTCCCAGCTGTCCTTTCAGAGTAAAAACAGTTAAATCTCTTAAGTGTGTTCTAAATGTGCTGTTCAAAGTCCCTGTGTGTAGCTTATTGGGGAGGGGCCCTATAAAGCAAGGCTGCTCACATGGGGTGGGTGGGAGTTGTGGGGGTAGGGAGGGACCTAACACCTGATGAGATGTCTGTAGCTTTAAAGAGCTGAGAAAAATACTGAAAGCAGAGTTTTAAACCTACACCACTTAAGAAATTATTTCCCCGAATGAACTAAAACACCAAAAAGAATGAAAATTTGTTTTAAAATGTACCAAAACATTTTTAAGAACTCTCAGGCAGAGAGCTAGTAATTAAAAAGCCACACATTCTTACCTTTGCTTGAAATGTAGAGCTCCTGTTAGTAATGCCTCAACAGCCTACTGAGGTGGCTTAGGTGCACCTGCATTATGGCAACATTGACAGCATGTCATATATCCCCCCTTGCTCTAATTGCACTGTGCTCACCATGCTTACTGTCTGCCCCCAACCTATCTGTTTGGCACCCAAATGCGTGACTGGCAGTTAGCATGAAGATCAGCTTGCATTAACTATCATGTCCTCATGGTAACTGTTAACCGTGAGCCCAAGCATACATTTGACACACGCCAAATCGCATGTTAACCGCATAGAGCACTGGTGAAAGGGCCCCTTAAGGGTGGATTTTTCCCCTATTCTGTGCCAATGTGAAAAAAAAATAACAGATCAGTCCCTGGATTAAACGTTCAAATTGGCAACACAAATACCATGCTCCTAAAACCTCATAAATCTAAAGGGCAGGTACTAAAGAAATAGATGATGTCTAGCTTGAACACGCCCGGCACTTACTCAGACAAGGTCGAATAGGGCTCTCTCTGCATAATGTAGATAAAGCCAGATCAAGATCCGTGAGCCCATCCTGTCTGCTCAGTTATTCCAGTCCACACTGCGTGGATATATCCCAATGCCAGCTATAGAAATTTGAGCACTTGTAGGGTATTCATCCATCATTAAAACGTCAATGTTAAATAACTATAACTAAGAAAAGTAGTCCCCCACATAACACAAAAACTAAGAATTGACTTCTAAATAAAATAAATATCAACCAGTTATTAAAAATAATTAGGAGCCAAATATTCAAAGGGACTTAAGACGTTTAGCGACAGCTGATAAACGCACAAGTTCCCTATCCGTGAAACCTCAGCTGAAAATGTCTTCTTACCACTCTGGCACTAAGAAGAGTATTGTAGAAGCTGTTCATGAATTGGACATTTGAAAACAGACACCAGGGCTGGCCCCATAGTTGCTTCAAGGTGTTGGCACCCTACGCAAATCTTAAGCCCCACTGGCTGTCAGAATCTACCCCCCAGACGTTGTCGCTCTAGTTTGCTCTGGTTTGCCTAATGTTTGGACCAGCTCTGATGGGCACATAGACGTGCAGATCATGGAGACCTCCCCGGAGCCATTTGATAAAGCTGGGTATATAGACATCCCTGGCATGAGACTGTCCAGGTAGCACAGGGGTGTGGTAGAGGCGTGCCCTGGGAGAAGTAAGGGAGTTGCACATCACGGTGTGATTTAAGAACGCCACAAGCATGTCAAGCCCCGGTTGTGGAGGTCTCCATGCCTATACCTGCTCCTGACCACGAATACATTGCAAACATGTGCTTGTTTCATGGCTGCAACACTTCCAGGGGGGTGAACAAAATGTACTTACATTGCTGTGGTTACTATTCCATGGCTGAAGAAACCTGCCCATAAGTACATACTCCAAACATATTAATGGCCTGCTGTTGCATATCTGTGTATCTTATTGGCAGGGCAGGACATGCTAGTCTCATAATATAGATGCCCCACTTCTGACCTACCCAGGCTGGGGTGTCCCTGCAGGCGTGCACCTCAGGGACGTCCACAGTTGTAAAATGACTTTCACCCCTGCACATACCAGGCCTCGCTGTCTGTGCGGGGCCCATCATTAGAACCGGTTACTTTCATTTTTTGGGGTGGAGATAGGGTGATTTCAGAAGGTATTGCTGGCATTCCCCCGGTTTTTGGATGTTCTGCTTTGGGACAGCCCAGATTCTTCCTAAACGCCCCTTCTAAAATGCCACTTAATGTGTATAGTACCGGGGCACAGCGAGCACGGAACATAGATGATTTGCCTTGCTGAACGTGACTCTGCCTCCCTGCCTGCCTGCCTGCTTGTTTGCTGCTTTGTGTCACCTGCTGCCTAATTGCTTTGTGTTACCTGCTGCCTATTTGCTCTCCTCCCCTCCAGGTTTCTGTTCTGGTTGCTCTCTCCTCCCGCCTCCAGGAAGTGACACGATCAACGTGTCATCACTCAGCCCCAGGTTTCTGTTCTGGTTGCTCTCTCCTCACGCCTCCAGGAAGTGACACGATCAACGTGTCATCACTCAGCCCCAGGTTTCTGTTCTGGTTGCTCTCTCCTCCCGCCTCCAGGAAGTGACACGATCAACGTGTCATCACTCAGCCCCAGGTTTCTGTTCTGGTTGCTCTCTCCTCCCGCCTCCAGGAAGTGACACGATCAACGTGTCATCACTCAGCCCCAGGTATCCCTCAGTATATTAAGAACATCGGGGCGCCGTTCCTGCTTTGTAGCTGCTGAACGTGACTCTGCCTCCCTGCCTGCCTGCCTGCTTGTTTGCTGCTTTGTGTCACCTGCTGCCTAATTGCTTTGTGTTACCTGCTGCCTATTTGCTCTCCTCCTCTCCAGGTTTCTGTTCTGGTTGCTCTCTCCTCCCGCCTCCAGGAAGTGACATGATCAACGTGTCATCACTCAGCCCCAGGTATACCTCAGTATATTAAGAACATCGGGGCGCCGTTGCGCGCCGAAGGAGCAGGTCCTGCTCCTTGGGCGAGCTCCTTGGGGCGACGACTGGGGCGCTCTCATGTCTACACCGGGTCACCTATCACTCTGCAGTGGTTTTCGAAACCCGTGCCTTTCGCCTCCTTTAACATTTCTCGTGCTTTTGTTATCAGTGCTCAGTTTCTTGAGCACTGCTTCACCTGTATCTGTTCCCCTAATTCCATCCCGGCTTCCTACTAGGCCCTGGGCCATGGCTTCTATTCCTGTCCTTTGGGGGAATCGCTTCCCCTCGGTTTCCTCTGCCCCACCCGGGGTTTTTGCTCGGAACATGCACAATCTTATTACATGCCCACTTATCAATATTCCTCCCATACCTCCTCCTCAGCCTGTTTGTTCTTTACTGACCTTGTCGTTTGCTCTCCTTAATTGTAGATCCCTCCGTGCCAAGACCCCTCTTATCCACGATCTCCTAACGCAGCTCTCCCTCGATGCCTTGTTCCTTACGGAAACCTGGCTTCGTGAGGGAGAGGACGGAGTCCTCCACCGATGTCTCCCCCCTGGCTATTCTAGCTTTCACCTCCCCCGACTCCACCGCTCCGGGGGCGGTGTAGCCATTATTCACCGTTCATCTTTCTCTCTTTCTCTTGTATCTCCTCAGCCCCGCTATCCCGAAGCTCTCCTGCTACGCTCCAATACCTCTGTACCTATCTTTTTCCTGCTTCTTTATGCCCCACCTTCTATGCGCCCTGACCTCTGGGAGTCTCTTCTGCTCTCCCTTTCTGAAGCCTCTTTACTCACTTCCCATTTGGTTGTTCTCGGGGACTTTAATGCCCACCTTACCCCCCCAACCCGCCCCCGGGATAAGGCCCTCAGTTCACTTTTTTCAGACCTTGACCTCTACCAACACGTGCACTGCCCTACACATTCCTCTGGCTCTATACTAGATCTTATTCTTACGTTCTCTTCTTCCCCTTACATACCCTCTGCCATCTCTTCTGTCTCTCTTCCCTGGTCGGACCATCACTGTCTGTTCTTCTCCTTCCCTCTTCCCCCTGCCCAAACCCTTGCTTCAACTACCCCAGCTCCATCTAAGGTTTTTAGGCGTCGTCTCACTCCCCTTATTTTGCAGTCATTCCCTCCCGCCGACTCTCTCTTTTCTGTTGAATTCTTTTCACTCCCTGTCGACCATCAAGCTGATTCCTGGTCTTCTGTTCTTTCCAGTACCCTTGCTCCCCTTCGCCCCGTTCCCTACCGTCCCTCCTCCCACCACCCCTGGTACCACCCCGGCCTTTATCTTCAGCGCACCCATCTTCGGCGTGCTGAACGCTATTGGCGTCGGCATCCTTCCCCTGCTTCCCTGACTTCTTTTCGTTCTGCTCATCATTCATACCGCACCATGATCACTGCAGCTAAGAAGGCCTATTTTTCTGACCTTATCACTGCTTCCTCAAACTCTTCTCGTTGCCTGTATCGGGTCTTTCACTCCCTGTCTTCCTCGTCAACCTGTCTCTCCTCATCAGCACTCTCTTCCACTGCCCCTAGCCCAACAGCTCTTGCCTCTTTCTTTGTTCATAAAATTCAGTCTCTTCGTTCCTCTTTTTCCCTGTGCCCTCCTCCCCTTTCCCCTCCTCTTTCACCTTCTCCTTCTTCCTCCATTCCTTCCCCCCCTCCCTCTCATGCTCTCTCTCATACTTGGTGTTCTTTTAGTCTTGTTTCCTCTGCCGAACTTTTTCAGGTGATCTCCTCTTCTCATAAAACTACTTGTCCCCTTGATCCCCTCCCATCCTCGTGGCTCCTTGATCCTTCACTCCACCTTCTTCCGTATATCCTTGGTATAATCAATACTAGTCTTTCCTCCGGTAGTTTTCCCCACTCTTGGAAACATGCCATAGTCCGCCCTCTTTTGAAAAAACCCTCTCTCGACCCCAGCTTACCTGCCAACTGGCGCCCAGTTTCAAATCTCCCTTTCCTTTCTAAAGTCCTAGAGAAATTAGTCTTCACACAACTTTCACAACATCTTGACTCTACTCTTTATCTTCACCCCCGTCAATCCGGCTTTAGATCTGGCCATAGCACTGAAACTGTTCTCCTTGCACTTCTTAGCGATCTTCACCGTTCTCACGATCGTGGTGACTTGTCTATCGCTGTTTCTTTAGATCTCTCCGCCGCTTTTGACGTTATCGATCATCGCACCCTTCTCACACGTCTGTCTGACTCTGGTATTCGTGGCACTGTTTTACGCTGGTTTCATTCCTTTCTCTTCCGTCGTTCTTTCTCTGTTCACTCTGGTACCTCCACTTCGGCTCCCTTTCCCTTGCACTGTGGTGTTCCACAGGGTTCTATTCTTGCTCCTCTACTTTTCAACATTTTTCTTGCTCCCCTAGCCCTCCTCATTCAGCAATCTGGTGTTTCTTTCTATTTTTACGCAGACGATATCCTTCTTGTTCATCATACCAGCTCCCTTTCCCCTGATCTTTCCACCCTTAACGCCTGTCTATCCTCTGTTGCCAACTGTTATTCTGAAAATATCCTCTGTGTTAACCCTTCTAAATCCTCTGCCATCTGGTTTTCTTTCTCCTCTTCCCCACCTAGTCTAGCCCCTGTGATGTCTTCCCTTCCCATTCCTGTTGTCTCTACCCTCCGCTATCTGGGTGTTACCTTGGATTCTTCTCTCTCTTTTCACCCTCACATTTCCTCCCTTGTTCGTACTTGCCATTTTCATCTGCGCCGTATTCGCTCCCTTCGTCCTTTTCTTTCCCCTCAATCCCTCACCACTTTGGTTCTCTCTTTTGTAACTTCCCGCTTAGACTACTGCAATTCTATCTTATCTGGTCTCCCTTCCTGTCAACTCCGTCGTCTTCAGCTTCTCCAGAATACTGCTGCCCACCTTCTCACCTCTTCTTCCCCCTTTGATCATATTACCCCTTGCCTCTTCTCCCTTCACTGGCTTCCCATCAAATTCAGACTTATCTACAAGTATATCATTATCACTCATAGGGTTCTTCACACCAGCACTCCTCGGTATCTCTCTGACCTTATCTTCCACCAGCCCGCTCCCCGTCTTCTTCGCTCATCTCATACCAATCGTCTATTCCTTCCTCCTCCATCCCAGGCCCACCTCGAACTTACCCGCCACTCTGCCTTCTTTTTTCTGGCCCCTGCCCTCTGGAATTCCCTCCCTCACACCCTTCGTATTGAACCCTCCTTCCCCCATTTCAAAACTCTCCTCAAGACTCACCTTTTCTCTCAAGCGTACAACCTACAGGTCTCCCCCTGATATGTAGTCAACATACCAATTCATGCCCCTCACGTTACATCCAACTACCACTCAACTCCTGACTCCCACATCACATTCAACTCCCACACCCTGTCTCCCTTCCCTCCCCATGTCCCTGTGTTTAGCTCTGTAGACTCTACTCTAATTTTCTCTCTCTTTCTCTCTCTTACTCTTTCCTATTATCCAATGGCGTTCCTTTCTCTCTTTGCTTTTCCACAGCTGCCTTTTATTGTACACCGCCCTGATACCTCGGTCTTGGGCGGTATATCAAGCCTAAATAAATGAAATGAAATGAAATGAAATAGCGGCGATATTTGGGAAGAAGAGATGCTGTTCTAACTTATATTGCAGAGCTATATGCATGAGCGCTGTCTATCTATATGCAGTACCAGTGCCTATCTGTGTATTGACACTGAATGGACATACTTAAATAGATGTCACAGCCAGCATTTCAAAAACATGCTCACCACCTTCACTGGATATTGACTCAACGATTTTTACATTTTTTATTTCTAAATTTCAATATTACATCATACGAGCAAAATGCATGAATGAACGAAAATCAGCATATATATACAAAATAATAGTTATAAATGAGGAAGAGAAAAGATAACCAAAAAAGTCCACCATAATCTGGGGGGCAAATAAGAAAAAGAAAATAATGAGAACCACTTAAACTGTCGCCCTCACTTTAAAAAACAGGAAGACAAGAGACTTACATGTCAGTCGGATAGGAGGCCTTTCAGTTTAATCACATCCTCTCTAGCCAGCAAAAACTTTGTAAGTTGTTTGGGTT
This sequence comes from Ichthyophis bannanicus, assembly GCA_033557465.1. Taxonomy (NCBI): domain Eukaryota; kingdom Metazoa; phylum Chordata; class Amphibia; order Gymnophiona; family Ichthyophiidae; genus Ichthyophis; species Ichthyophis bannanicus. Next base: position 230,732,226 of record CM066043.1, on the reverse strand, counting down.
CAAAAAACATATAGGGCCCGATATTCAAAGCTATTTATGTGGTTTACAGACCTGTAAACTGTGTGTCACTAACACTGTTAGTGCTGCTGAGTATCCATGGGTATCGCTGCTATAGGCCCTAATGCTAACCAGTTATCATCGGAGTGTTCCGGAGGCTGGATATGTCCCCAGCATTGAATATCCGGGTTTAGTGTTCAGTGGTGATGGCTAGGCACAGTAATTGTGCTAGCTGCTTCTGTTGAATATCAGGCCTACAATATTTAATTTTTACCTTGTGATAAGGAAGCTTATCAGAGCCCAGAGAATACTGACAAAGGAAGGGAATTTACCTAATCAAGGGACCTGTTTTGTCAGGGCAGAGGAATAAAACTGCATGTTTTCCTAAAAGACAGGTTATTCCAGGCTGCAATGACCAGCAGAAAGCCCCTAGTGGAGATGAGGAGAAGGAGCATAAGCCCAGTTTGAGAAACCCTTATGTCACTCCTAATTACTCAGCTGCCAGGAGGGAGTGTGACCACCAACACCTGGGGACTGCAAGGGAGGGGTTGGAAACTGGGAACTTTAAAACTAGAACAGAATGTTCAGAGAGACAACGGAGAGAGAGAGGGAAGGAGAATGCAAGAGGAGCTCAGAGAGACTCGTGTTCTTGGATAGATTCCTGTGAGAAGCCAGCTTCAAGGGGTTGGAGAGATTCAGAGGTTTGGAGAACTTCAGCCAGGAACCCTAAAGCAGCAGCCGGTAAGAGGACAGAAGCAGCTGCAGGGAGAAGGAACACGAATACCTTTTGGAAGAGGTATGGAGCAGATGCCCTGAGGTCCAGGAATACAGACTGGAGGACAGGTCACAAAAGCTCAAGTGCCTATTGGCCCGATTATCTAAGAGGACAGCCTAATGCCAGCTTTAACTCAGGTATGAACTTTGGACGTTTGTCTAACCTAGCAAGCTGCTTAGAAACAGTTTCTGTCCTAATAGAGGTCAGTCTGTAGAACCCTCTGAGCCAGATCCTGATATAGAGCCCATGCAGATAGAAGAACAAGATATAATTGGTGAGGAAGACGATTCTTTCATGGACTGTTCTTTATGCAAAGTGGCTAGCACAGAGAAATCCTGAAAGTGGGATCAAACATAAAAAGGAAACGTTCTAGTAACTGGCACACTAGAAAGTTTCTGCAGAGCAGGAGAAAAGCTGTTGATTGAAGCTTGTTACCCAGCTGTTATCAAAGCAGAGCACAGCTCAGGCTGTGCACACGTGGGATATAAAAAAAAGTTCTTTGAATGTGAAAAACTGTTTTTGTACAGAAGCTTTTATTGCTGAGCAGGTTTGTCAGCAGTGGCTGAAAGAAGGACTTTCTGTTGTTTGATGGACTTTACAAGTTACATGCCTAAGCTTTCAGTTGTATTATTATTATTTTGAATATAAATCCTGGAGAAGATATCCAAAGGTGTTACCAAGTGAATCTGTGTGCAATTTGATTTACCTCATAAATAAAATTCTGTCAATGCCTTATCACTCGAGTCAACTACCTTAGTCTTCATTTACCTAAAAGGCAAGCACCACATGACTGGACTACCAATACCAGAATCCTTTGCAAGATAGTCAGTCTGGAACATTGCCAAAGTGGTGAATCCTATATATCAAGCACGCCCCTCCATGCATATGAAAGGGGCTATGGGCGTGACAACCTATTTATCTTTATAGCAACAACATGGAAATTTTAATAGAAAATTAGCCCCCAGAGCCAGGACTCTTGGTTTAAACCACAAGAATTCCTTTCTCCTTCTTTCGGTGTCCCTAGAAAAATCGGAAAAACATGGACTTTTGAACCCAAAAACTGTTCCTGTAAATTCTTGAAAAATAAGCACAATATAAAATTACGGTCTTATTCGAGAGCAGAGGTGACAAGAAGGGTAACCCATTCTCTTATGACATTCAAAAGCTTTCTAAGAACCCCATAAAATCCCAACTGGGCTGCTCAATCCCGGATCCACAGAGGCAAGACCCCAAGGACAGATATTGTACCCAGATCAGAGGAGGGAGGTAATTTTGAAAGATTTTCAAAACCTCATGAAAATGCTTCTGCACCATCTCCAATGGTGACAAAAGAGGAGATTTGGGAAAGTTTAATATCCTCAGATTGTTCCTTTTGGATTCATTCTCTGGATTCATCATTTTCCTGGCCCTTGTCCATAGTCTGAGCTACTTCTAGCTCTCGGAGCTCTCCTAGTTGTTCTTTTATCCAGGCTACCTTCCCCATTTGATCACTTTGCACTCAAGAGACCTCAGAAACAGTAGTTTAACCAAATTCACTTTTTCTCACTCCCTCATTATAGTGCCCTGATCAGCCTCCCTTTCTCCTTTCCCTCGACCCTTTCCTTAAAGCTTCCTACAAAGTTAAGAGACCCCATGTGCATTGGCATTGGAGCCTTTCCTTACGTGATGTCGAGAGCGATGGCCTCAGAGGGAGAAATCGGCCTCCAAGGTTTCAGAGAAGCATCAGACATCTCACGATGATGGTGGCCATGTCAATACCTCTGCGGGGATGCCAGAAACATTGGTTGCAGTTGCTCAGCCCCCAGGGATCAGCATACTCTGCCTATAAAAGCACTGACAGCGGGGCATTGCAGAGACCCGACACCGGTTCCTGGCAGAGCCATTTCTCTCTTGAGTGAGTCTGGCTTCGATGTTCTGATGAAGCCCCAAAAGCACCAGGCTAACACACAGGCCTTCAGTCACATTTGTGCAGGCACTGCAGTAGTGATACTTTGTCCCAGCTAACCTTTGCAGCATTGTTTTTATGCATCACCATGCTAGTGTGCTCCATATGCATTTGACTGTACCCAGTGGCGTAAATTCAATAAGGGGCCCCTGTAGGGTATATTAGTAGCACAAAAAAATAAGTTAGACTCTCTGTTGTCTAGGGGAATATGGCTACTATCCCAGCCCACAGTTCGGTGAGTTATTCTGGCAATGAGCCACGAAAGAATTCTGGTCTGCAGATATATATTAGACTTTATTATAGGCAACCAAATAGAAAAATATACATACACATATATAGCTAATTAGAAACATGAGGTAAAAAGTTGTTATGGTACAGATGTACACTTGGACAACGTAATAAATCAGATTAGTAACCAGATGTCACTGATTCGCTCTGCACTGAGGAAAAGCAAGAAATATATTGCTAACCCCTTTGCCCATCCAGGAGAGGAGAGATAAGCCAGTACCTTAGCTCCGTCGGCACTCAGAAGCAATGCAGTCCAAGAAGACAGCCCCTAGCTAACGCGGGCTCTAGCCTCGTCAGGCGAGCCGCAGTAAGTCCGAACCGGAGGTATCTGTGAAAGTCATCTCAGACCTGTGGAGGACGGCCTAGCCCACACGTAGGGGCCGTCTGGCGGAAGGCTCAGGGCACAGGAATCAGGTACGCAGTGCACAGCAGCAGGACCGGTGCAGAAGTCTGTATGTCCAGGTGGGGAAAAGCCCCAACTCTCTCTTACTCTCCAACTTACAACTAACTAATGTTTCCAGCGCAGAATGCAGAATTCTATGTGAGAATCCTCCGTCATAGGTCCGATGATTGGTGGGCACCAGGCAGTCTGAGGTGTTCTCAGCGAATCAGGAGGTAGATGATGGTGAGCTTCTTGCAAACAAAGGAGCCATGGTAAAAAGTCAGGCAGAAGCAACAGTATGTAACTTCTGGGCATGTACAAGTGTCCAAGGCCAGCCACGGACAATAGCCTCTGTATGCATGCTTAGGAACGCTGATCCAGCAGTTGCTTGAAGGACAGGCTTATAGCTGAACACAGCAAAAGTGAAGTGAAGAATCCATCTTGTTTTGTGCAGTTTGGTTCATTTTGGTTCAGGCCTGAGTTGCTGAGCAGGCCGGAGATTTGCATGTAGAATTGCAGGGGTACCAGCCCTACATCTCCCCCCCCTTGTAAGATGGAGGATGCTACAAGGGAGTACACTCCATCGTACAAAGCCTAACTAGCAGTACTACCGTGTAGGTCAGAACCAAATGACAAATGATTGACTAATGCAGGAGAAGTGGATAATACTTCAAGCACAATATGCATGAAAGCAAAACTGCATGAGGAATAATACAGTGAATACACTCAAGCAATAAAAGAAGTCAAAATAAAATGACATTGATACAGTCAAGTCAATTCAATCAAAATAATGCATGGTAACTTCAAACTCAAGAGTATATATATAGTATCCAAACCAAAAAGGCATATCAGTAATGCAATATAATGTGTTAGGGTAACACTAAGGTGAACACTCAAAAGTAACGAGAAGCCATGTGTAACTGTGTTAGTAAAATGAACACATGCTATCTATGAAAAAAACAACAACTCAATTAAGAGTAATGGATAACTTTCAAAGAAAATGGTGACACTTATTCAAAAGTGTGACGTTCCAGCAAATCCTGCAGACGCATGGCAGGCAGCAGAGGTGCAGGATGCATAGAGTGACGAAGAGCACGAATCTGTCTCTGTTGATACAAAGAGATAAGAAACTGGAGCACCAACAGAAAGAAAAGACCAGGAACAATGACATGTGACATAAAATCAGTTTGTAAAATGTCCACATCTCGTGAATCAAAGTTATAATCTGCAATGGCAAGGTCGGCCTGGTCAATGGACAGTTCAACTGTGTGAGAGTCCTTATAGTCCAAAAGATAGGTCAAGGCTGCAGTGAAGTCAATCTCATGACCTCGAAACACATCCAATATCTGGAGCTCTGTCGAAACAGGGTCAGCATCAAGATAAAACAAGGAAACTCCACCAACATTAACAATGGAGTTCTTGGGAACATCAATCAAGCAAACATTGCAGGGTAGAGGAACTCTATTATGAATGTCATGTTTATTCATGGTGACCAGGAGTTCACTCAACTAACCAGCCAAACATTGTTGACAACAGCAACGTTTGTCTCTGAAAAGTCATCGTACTTGGTCATGGTAACTTTACATTGTTCTTTCACATTTTCAGCAGACAACCCACAAAGAGCTGTAGAAGTGTCCTTCAGGAAAGGTTTACCAGGACACAACCAATGAATGTCTTTAGAGCGTTGGCACATGCCAAGATTAGGCACCACGTATATTAGTGATGCGTGCAACAGACGATGCAAAATGCTTCTGTAAAACATGTCGGGGATCTAGGGACACAAAAACTTTCTGTGTGACAGTCTGGGACTGTGTAATCAGGAAACCAGGCGCATCCTGTAGAACGACACCAGAAAGAGGGCCAGGCACAATCAATCTGGCAACCTCGGATCCCGCTAACAGCAAAATCAGGAACAGGACCTTCAAAGTCCGGGACTCCATCTGGAAAAGAAAACAAACAGGCTATCCCGCCTCAAGGTTAGCATCACTCACTTCAGCAAGAGGTTCTTCAGGAAGGAGCTTACTGGGATGACACGGTCTAAGCTGATTAATGTGGACCCATTTAAGGGAGCCTTCCCTCTCAGTACCTGAGTTCATTCGAATTTGATAAGCAACTGGGGAGGCTTTATCCACAATAGGAAATGGACCGTTCCAGCTAGGTAGAAATTTACAGTCTTTGACCTTATTCTTACCAAAATTGTAGTAGAATACCTTATCGCCAATCTGGTATTCTTTAGAGGTAGTCCTCAAATCATAGTAGGCCTTCCTACCCCTAGCAGCAGTGTCCAAATTCTTTTGGGCAAAGGCAAAGGCACTTTGCAAGTGGTGTCTTAAATGGGCAACATATTCATGAGCAGTTGTAGCAGCAGCGAGATTCACATCATTAGTCCTGTAAAGAAGATGAAGGGGTAAAACCATGTCCCTACCTGTCATCATCTCAAAAGGGGACACACCAGTAGCACGATGACGCGTGGCTCTGATAGCCATCAGGACCAAGGGCAGTTTGATGTCCCAGTCCTTCCCAGAGGAAGAAACATACTTTTTCAAGATACTGATGATAGTTTTGTTTGCTCTCTCCACTTGTCCAGAGGATTGTGGACGATAAGCAATGTGGACTTTGGCCTTCACACCTAGTACCTTACACAGATGCTTAATGACTTGTCCCATGAAGTGGGAACCCTGGTCGGATTCCACTCGCATGGGGAGGCCCCACCTGCTGAAAACATGGTTTAACAACAAGGTGGCCGTGGTCTCGGCGGTACAGTTGGGTGCTGGGATGCACTCGACCCACTTAGTAAATAAGCAGGAAACTGTCAACATATATTTGTTGCCTCGAGAGGACCGTGGCACGGGGCCGATCCAATCAATCTGGAGATCAGACCAAGGCATGGTCAGACCTCTGTTTCTCAAAGGTGCTCTATGAGAAGGAGCTGCAGGTTGAAATCTGCAACAGGTCAGACAACCTTTAGTATACAATTGTACATCTTGGTACATGTGGGGCCAGTAGGCCACTTGCTTCAACGTTTCATAGGTTATTCGGTCACCTCTATGACCGGCACAAGGTTCATCATGAGCGTGCTGTAACATGACTCCTCGGAAGGCCCGAGGTACCACCCATTGCACAATACCATGCTTACTCGTCCGTATCAACAGATCTTTCTGGAGTTGGAACATGTCCTTGGAGATGTAGAGGATCCTCAGTTCCTCATCGTCCTGACAATCCTCCAGAGTTAATGGGTGTTCCTGGGGGTTCTGCAGAAAAAGGTAGAAACGTCCAAGAGTAGGATCTTGCTTCTGGGCTTGCACGAGGTCGAGATCTGTGCTCTCGCCACACCATTGAACCACAGGGGGCATGGTGGATAATTGAGCTTGTCGCCGGGTAACCGCCGTCACCTTTTGAAGCCCATTGGTCTCGGGAGCCTCCAACTGCCAGAGATCTCCAGAGACAGCACCCTCCTTGGCAAGCTGATCAGCTAGATCATTTCCAATCTTGTCAGGATTATCAACACGGGAGTGACCTTTCACTTTCTTCCAGTAGATGGTCATGTCATTTTCATGAGCTACCTTGTCCAAGGCCAGAATCAATCCGGCATGTTTGACAGGTTTCCCTTTGGAATTCAGCATATTGTGAGATTTCCAAATGGGTAAGTGGGAAACAAAATTCTGTCGGACGTAGTCTGAATCAGTACAGATGGTTAGGGTGTGAACCCCTCCCTGAGCAGCAGACTGGAGAGCTGCCAGGGCTGCAGCTAGCTCTGCATACTGATTAGTCTTGGTACCCAGATGGTACCTGAAGGGTTCACAAGGGTGGTTCTGGTTCCAAACCACACCTATACCTGCTACCAGTTCATGGTCAGGCTCTCGACGGTAAGCACAACCGTCTACATACACCTTGGGGTAGCCTTTACAGAGGTTCTCATCGTAAGGACGATGACGAGAAGGCTCAGGCATACATGACTCCATTTCGGTGTCTAAATTACCCACTAAAGGTTTTCTGGCAGTGCAATCGTGCAATTCAGCCAGGCCCTGTGCGGCGGCATCCTTGCGGTTTTGAGCATACCTGACCTCCAGGGGCCAGCCCTGAAGTGCTAAGGTCCAGGAGACAATGCGACTGTTTGACACTTGTCCCGATTTAATCCGATCACTGCCTAGGAACTTGATGGGTTGGTGATGAGTCTCGACAACCAACCTCTCACCTTGGATATAACTGCGGAAATATTGGAGGGCCCAGACTGTGGACAACAAGGATTTCTCACAGTCAGAGTATTTCTTCTTCACTTCCGTTAAAGCTTTGCTGGCATAGGCAATAACTTTCCTATCTGTGTCATGCATCTGGTACAGAACAGCACTCATAGAGTGATCAGTGAAACCTAGTTCCACGAAGAATTCTCTGCCACTCTCTGGATAGGCAAGACAGGGAGCTCGACTCAAAGCTGCCTTCAGCTCTTCTAGAGCTGCCTCTTGGTCGGGATTCCATACCCAAGGTTCATCTCTTTTGAGGAGTTTGACCAGGGGTCGGGAAATCTCCGCATATTGATCCACAAATTGGCGTGAATAATTGCAAATGCCCAAGAATGAGCGCAGCTCACTCACGTTGGTCAGACGTTTGAGTTGTTGCAAGGCCGCAATTCTCTTCCTTTGAGGCCGCAGTCCCTCAGCAGAAACTTCGTAACCCAAATAATTGAGGGATTTCCGGCACCATTGGCCCTTTGACAAGGACAGCTTTGCTCCCGCAGCTTTCAGTTGCTGGAAAACATGCTCTATTTCTTGCAAATGGTCAGTGAAACTGGCGCTCTTCACCAGAATGTCGTCTACATAGACGAGGGTGCCTCTAGTCTCAGCATCAGGCAAAGCCTTATGCAGGAAAATATTGAAGTCTGCTGGGGCATTCAAATAACCAAACGGTGTCCGATTCCAAGTATATTGTCGCCTACCGAAGGTAAAAGCCAGCTTATGCTGATCTTCTGGATGGACAGGTATAGTCCAAAATCCTGAGGCCAGATCCAGGCTGGTAAAGTACCTTGCACCCTTGATGGTGGCTAAGTTCTGTTCCAGATGTGCCATAGGCCATCTGGATAGAGGTACCTTTTTATTAAGCTGGCGATAGTCCAAAGCTAAGCACCAGCTAGAGTCCTTCTTGATGACAGGCCACAGTGGGGCATTGTAAGTACTGTTGCATTGACGTATAATTCCCTTTTGTTCCAGGGAATTAATGATTTCCTGAACGGATTCATAGGAGGCCAATGGGATTTTATACTGCCTCACAAAGACAGGTTTACTGTTGGGATCCATAGGAATACGGGTGACATGTAGGTCGGTGAGACCACAGTCATAGGTGTCAGTGGCAAACAGGTCCTGGTGACGGTACAGCAGTTCTTTTAATTGGGCCTCCACCTGCACATATATAAAGGGACCTTTCTCAGCCGAGAATATGTCCGTCAGTCTCCTAGGGTGATCTAGGCAGGGATGGGATGGAGGAGGGGTTTGCACCTCACAACCTTCCACAGGTTCCTTCAGGAATATCTGCAGGCAGTCAGTATCAAGGACAATGTTAGCTACTGAACCCACTGCAATGGAAACCACGTCGCTGATGCCCTGATCCTCATCTCCAGCCCTTTCATACTGGAGCTGAAGGATTTGGGGATCAGCTGACCTCTGGAAATTAATCCTGATGGACTTGTTTGTGCGTTCCACTGAACAAGGACCACTGACTCTGCTGTCATGTTTTACCCTAGCATAAGGTATGGGATGTGTGACCTGTGTCCAGATCTCTTCCTGGACGTAGTCCAGAATGGGGCGTAACCGTTTCAGGAGCTCTTTGCCAATAAAGAATTCTTCCCCAGGGCACTTGGTAATGACTACAGGATGCTTCACCTGTAATTTTCCAATTTGGAGGTTAAGCCAGACCTGCCCCATAGTCTCTATGGGCTGATTCCCATAAGCTGCGAGTGACAAATCACTGGGTGTGACGTGTAGGGTCCTCTGACTCCCCAAGGAAGCAGTGAGTCTATCAAAGAGACTCAAGGTAATCAGGGTTGCGTCAGAGGCTGAATCTATCAGGCCCTCACAGAGAAAAGCCTGATGAATTGTAACAGGAACAGTATACCTCTGTCCTTTTGGCTTGAGTTTACCCAGAAAGTACTTATGCTTCCTGATGGTGTCAAAGGCTGGACCCTCGCTGTCCATTGCAGGACTGTCACTCTGTGTCCATGGGGTGGCATCTCCAGCTGGTCTGGATGTCTGAACTGGCTGCACCTGTGCAATAGTGACCTGTGGGACAGAAACAAAGTCGGTTAGTCATTCAGTCTCATTAGAAGGGGAAGAGGAGTCAACCAGTTCCTCCTCTGGCTTCTGAGGCTTTGCTCGTGGCTTAGGAGGCACACTACTAGCAGGAGCCGCCTGTGAGGAGCTGAATGCAATGGTAGCCTTCATCATATCTGTCAGCTCGCTTATTCTCTTCTCCAGCTCCAGGTATTTGTCAAAACCGGGCTTTCTCTTCCAGTTCCGGTTCTGTGGAGTGAAACGCTGATTCCCAGAGTGCTGCTTAGACCCAGATGACTGGTTATTCTGGGGTGGCCTGGGAGGATTCTGTGGAGAAGAAGGAGAAGAGTTATTTTCTAACGAAAGAGTGGATTTTACAGCACTAACACACTGTTTTGGCTCTCTGGCTTTGCTGGGAGCCCGGACTGTGCTGCCAGTATTGGTTGCTCTCATGTTGGGAACAGCTTCCCAAATCCACTCAGCATGTTCTATCACACGTGACAGGGGTTCGTGACGCTTGTCAGACATATAAGGTTTAATAGATGGAAGGAGCAACTGACAGAAAAGATTACGAAACTCCTGATGGTGTTCTATTGTTTCCCAAGAAGGGTCACTCTGGAAGAAAGTCTGCCTAAGTCTGTAAGCAAACTCTCGGGGGGTTTCATTTTCCTTATGAGTCATACTAAATGCTGCCTGCTTTGCAGCAATATCATCAGGGTATGGCCCATAATGTTTCTTTAGTGCCTGTTCAAAAATGACAATGTCCTTCTTTTCATCGTCTGCCATGGCCCGAATAAATTGCTGACAAGGCACATCAAAAGACCATGGAAGATACAAAACCATGTCCTCCCCCCTGGTAATGTTCAGTGCCCGAAAGGCATCTTTGACTGCAGCTAAATGTTCATTTATGGTGGCACGACCAGTTTTTTCAAAAGGGGTAACCATGCTCCGCAGGGTCTTGATAATTTGTAATTGTGCGGCAGAAGCGCCATCATTTTTTTGGTTTCCTTGCAGGACACGAGAGCATAAAGGATTTTGCTTGCCTTCAGCTCCCTCTGGTGGTCGCTGCTGGTACAGTTTTCCATCACTCGGGGGATTTCCCACCCCCCCTCCACCGCTCCCTGTATGGGGAGGGGCCGAGAGTAGGGTGGTTCATTCCGCCCTGTTTCTCTCCTGTGCTCATGCGCTGATGGGAGAGAACTGACTCTGTTCTGGAAAAGCTGCCGTTCTACACTGGGCAGGGTTTCCAGTGGCAAACTGCTGTCATCTACCCTCTGGTACTTCGAGAAGCCTAGAGGGATCAAATTATCCCTGTACTCTGTCTCATTACTATGAGAGGTAGTCATACAAGCCAATTCAAAACAGTCAGCTCTTAACTGCTGGATTTCTAGGTTAACTCTCTGCATTTCCTGCCCACATTCCTGACGTGCAACAACTAGCTGCCTTTGCAGATCGGCTGTACGCCGTCTCTCTGCACTGAGAGCAGACTCTGTGGCTTCGAGCTCAGCCATCAAAGCACTCTCTCGTTGCTCAAAAAGAGCCGCGTCTGCTTTTAATTTCTTTGTCTGAGCAGCCATCTCAGACCTACAAACTGCTAGAAACTGCAACTCCTTTTGATCCTGTTCACCCCGCCTCTTAAGAGCGGAAACCTGAGCCACTAGCTCTTGGCATCGCAGACACCACAGGCTAGTAGTGCCTGGTGAAAAGAGGCTACCGCTAGCTCGTCTGGTCGCCTCAGCCTGAAGTTCGTCAACTTGATGACGTAACTCAGCACTCTGCTTTTCACACTGGTTAGCTGTCTCCTTAGCACACTGTATCTGACTGTGAGCAGTCCTTAAATCAGACTCTAGCGATTCAGATTTAGTTTGCAGGTGACATAATGCCTTCTGCAGTTTGTCAGTAAAAATATGCAAGACACAGGCATGCTCGGCTACCATATCCACCGGTAATTTAGCCTTATGAGCAAGAAGCCGGTCTAGGAACTCACTGAAAAAGCTATCAGCCCTAACAAGCTCTTGCGTATCTGTTGTAAGGCACTTAGAAATTCTTTCAATGTGGTCGGCAGTGGTATCTTTCGACCAACATAGGGAAGCTAATTTTTGGAATGCCAAATCAACCTTATCTGCGTGAGCCATCGTAAATCAATAGCTGAGACTGTCTGTAAAAACAAACACAGGGCACCGCTAGAAGTACTCTAATGCAGAGAGCCTGTAATGGGGTTTGCAAAGCCGTCTCACAGACAATGCTCTCTGGCCACAAAAACCTCAGCATAAACAGCTGCGTTGACCACAATAGGACAATGCAGAAATATTACACAAATTCTGAGAGGCGTGGCACATTCAGAAATACTCATCCCGGACGAGCCCCCATATGTAGGGTATATTAGTAGCACAAAAAAAATAAGTTAGACTCTCTGTTGTCTAGGGGAATATGGCTACTATCCCAGCCCACAGTTCGGTGAGTTATTCTGGCAATGAGCCACGAAAGAATTCTGGTCTGCAGATATATATATTAGACTTTATTATAGGCAACCAAAGAGAAAAATATACATACACATATATAGCTAATTAGAAACATGAGGTAAAAAGTTGTTATGGTACAGATGTACACTTGGACAACGTAATAAATCAGATTAGTAACCAGACGTCACTAATTCGCTCTGCACTGAGGAAAAGCAAGAAATATATTGCTAACCCCTTTGCCCATCCAGGAGAGGAGAGATAAGCCAGTACCTTAGCTCCGTCGGCACTCAGAAGCAATGCAGTCCAAGAAGACAGCCCCTAGCTAACGCGGGCTCTAGCCTCGTCAGGCGAGCCGCAGTAAGTCCAAACCGGAGGTATCTGTGAAAGTCATCTCAGACCTGTGGAGGACGGCCTAGCCCACACGTAGGGGCCGTCTGGCGGAAGGCTCAGGGCACAGGAATCAGGTACGCAGTGCACAGCAGCAGGACCGGTGCAGAAGTCTGTATGTCCAGGTGGGGAAAAGCCCCAACTCTCTCTTACTCTCCAACTTACAACTAACTAAAGTTTCCAGCACAGAATGCAGAATTCTGTGTGAGAATCCTCCGTCATAGGTCCGATGATTGGTGGGCACCAGGCAGTCTGAGGTGTTCTCAGCGAATCAGGAGGTAGATGATGGTGAGCTTCTTGCAAACAAAGGAGCCATGGTAAAAAGTCAGGCAGAAGCAACAGTATGTAACTTCTGGGCATGTACAAGTGTCCAAGGCCAGCCACGGACAATAGCCTCTGTATGCATGCTTAGGAACGCTGATCCAGCAGTTGCTTGAAGGACAGGCTTATAGCTGAACACAGCAAAAGTGAAGTGAAGAATCCATCTTGTTTTGTGCAGTTTGGTTCATTTTGGTTCAGGCCTGAGTTGCTGAGCAGGCCGGAGATTTGCATGTAGAATTGCAGTGGTACCAGCCCTACACCCCCAAACAAAATTTTGCTGATGGCCCCTCATTGTTGTGGTTGTGGCGCCCCCCCCTGGGTGGGCCCCCCACTCGTGCAGCAGCACTTTCGCCATGCAGGAATTGTTTCGGTGAACTTACTATCAGTCCAAAGTCTCACGGTGCGGCTGTTATCATGCGACTACAACCTGGCAGGGAATAGCCACCAGGCACGAGGCAAACTTACAAGAGTGGAGGCAGAGCATCAAAGATGATACGGTAAGTTTGCCATGCTGCCTTACCGCTGTTGTTTGTCCCCCTTTCTGTCTGGGCCTCCCCGCATTGAGGGGTCTGCTGGGGCAGAATTTACGCCACTGACTCTATCCCCTGCTCTTCTGAGTCTCATTCTGGTCAGCACTGCACAAAGAACATGCAAGGTTATGTAAGCAGGAAATAAGAAGCATGGATATGGGGGCGGGGAGGTACTGTATGTTAGCAGTGTAATCTGTGAATGGGTTGTGTCGGGAGTTCTGCTTGCATCAGGTTGCTTACAGTAAATTATTAGTGTTCTGTAGGACAACTGTTAGTGATATCCAGCTGTTGTTGCATGGCACCTTCAAAATGTTGGTGTTGGAGAAAACTGACTATGTTGCCTATGGGCATATCTGGTGAGTGTAAACAAGAAAAGAATTTTAATTTACCCGAGGAAAGAGCGCAGATCCCCAGGAGGAGCTTCAGACAGTACAGGGTCAGCCACAACCCCAGCATCAAAAAAAGAGGAAAGGCAACACCAGAGTCAGGGCAGCCCAGTTAGGATTGCCAACTGGCTCCAAATGGGCCCAACAGGCTCAATCCAGTCCTGAGTTTACCCCACTGCATGCAGGGACTTGTAGTCTTGCTTTTTTATGGAGTACAATAGAGAAATGAAAACTACATATCCCTGCATGCAATGGGGTAAACACAGGACTGGATCAAGTTTTTTGAGTGCATCTGGAACCAGTAGGCAATGTAAGGCCAGTAGAGAGGATGTCCACCTTGCAGAGCCCCTATAGGAACAGGAGCAGAAGATTAAAGGTTCCCACTCTAGTGCTGACAGCAAGTCAAAGGAAAGAGTTCTTACACACCCTCTCTTCCCAAAGGGCTGGACACAGGAAGACGTCCCCTGGAATCCTGGAACAGGTAGAGCCCTGACATCAGAGGGGAAAGAAGACCTCCTTCCATCAGGAGAGGAACAGTGACGTCAGTGACCTTATATGGAGCTTCTAAAAAGAAGATCAGAATGAGTGACAGGCATGAGGGAGCCAGACTGCCATAGAATACAAAGAGCACACACTGAATAGGCAGAAGATCATGTGCTGTGAAGACAGAAGTCCATGGAACTGCAAAGAGCTGGGATGAAGCAAGAAAAGGAGCTCCTCCCTCCCCCCACCCCACCCCCAGAGAGAGAAGGACGAGGATCAGAAATCTGGAAAAAACTGGGAGTCAAAGAGAAAACTTTAACCCAGCAGAAGGAAGAGAGACAATCCAGAGAAGAGAATAGCTAAGACTGCAGCCTCAGTGAGTGCTTGAGTGAAAAAGTGGATCCATAGAAAAGGGCAGACAGAGTGCCTGAGTGAAAGCAAAGAAGCAAACAGCTTGAAGGTAAGCAATGAGTGTAGTGTTAACAGAAGTAGAAGTAACAGAGAGCCTTGGGACATTAGAGTCTGGAAGTCCTGCTTGTCAAGAATGAGACAATCTGTGGAGGGATCCCAGTGAAGAACTGTCACAAGACGCTGAAGTCAGCAGTGCAGGGAAGCAGAGAGGAAATAGATCTTGGAGCTAGCCTCTGTAGAGGAACCTTTCATCTCTCATCTCTACCTACACCCCCTCTCGCCTACTCCGCTCATCTAATTGTCTTCGTTTATCTATGCCTTTTACTCATACTGCTAATTCTAGACTTCGCTCCTTTCAACTGGCTGCACCCTTTTCCTGGATCTCTACCTGTCTCTGTCCGCCAAGCCTCCTCCCTGGCCATCTTCAAATCCAAATTGAAATCCCATTTCTTCACTATTGCTTTTTGTTCCTAACTCGTCCTTTCTTGTTCTCTCCATAAACATTTATTCTTGTCTTGTTAATTTCTATTTGTATTATCTGATTTATTTCATATTTTGTCTTGACTAGATTGTGAGCTCTAACGGGCAGGGACTGTCTCTTTTTATGTTTGTACAGCGCTTTGTATGTCGCAGCGCTTTATAAATGCTTAGTAATAATAATAATAATTACTGCACCAGAGAGTGACAGCCTGCCCACAAAGCCTGCCAACCTGCACAGAATCAGTGCCGGAAGAGTCAAAAGAAGTAGCAGCTATGGGAAAGCCACTAAAGCTCTGAAGAAGCTCTCCCACTGAGGACAGCAGCTGCAACTGTGTAACTCTCCTGCCTTTTGGGGGAAGAAAGTAACACAGATTTTAGTTAGAGCGCTCCAATTCTGTTTTATTTTGAGTATATGCAGAACACAGTTCAGAAGTGGTGCACACACTGAGCTTAGGCCACTCTTAGATTAGGGCCTAGAGAGGAGTTTTTTTTGTGGTTAATCAGATACGTTGAAGGACAAGAGGGCATGATTGCCTGCAGCACTGGAGCATCACAGATCTTTGTGGGACCCTGAGTTGCACATCTGACTGGGATATCCGTCAAGCAGCAGAGATGATGTACGAAGCTTGCATCACTACACTACTAGCCAGAGCACGAATTGAGCTCTGTTAACTCTATATCAGGTGCACATTGAACTGGGACGTCACAGGGACACAGACACACTCATTAAAGGGACAATAGACATGCAGGCTATCATGTGACATGGGAGGTAACACAAGTGCACACGCCTTTCAAAGAGCTGCAAAGGACCACTTAAAGTGAATACTGAGGGGAAAAAATTAATGGTTGAGTTTGAGTCTCCTGAGACAAAGTATAACTTTGGTTGCAGATTAATAGTAATGGTTGTTTTAATGGATTTACTGCAGTGAACTGCATTTGCTTATATTTCTTACATGTTTTATTTGCAAGTTGGTTCTCTTTTTCTTATTCACCATTCTCCTATCCCACCTCATCAGACAAATATGATTTTGTTAACTATCTTACTTCTACCTTGTGTTTCCTAGTACTACTGCCTCCTCTTTGCAATAACCGTAACCATTTCTTTCAGCTCCAGTTCCTCACCCCTACCTCCAGGGAAACCTTTCATGAGTGTAAATTGTAACCGCACAGAGGAGTGGTACCTATGCCGTGCCGCATCCAGCAGGAGGTGTCAGGGTCCTGAGAGTAAAGCTTATCCATTGGTGACACGAGCAGAGGAGGAGAGCCTGGACTGCTTGCCCCGTCCTGCTTGGCACAAGGGCCACAGGAGGAAAGAGGGAAATGGAGAAATGGAAGAAGGGAAACAGAGAGGGAGCTTGAAAAAGGGAGAAGGAGAGAGAGGAGAAGGTCTGAAGAGGAACAAGGAGAGAGGTGAGAAAAGGGTGGGGAGGAGAGAGAAGTGGGAAGGGTTGGGAGAGGAGAGAGGGCAGGAAGGAAGAAGGATGGCGTGGAGGAGAGAGATAAAGAAGGTTGGTGTGAAGGTAAAGATGGGGGAAAGAGGTGAGAGATTTTTTAATAGGAGCAGGACAGCAGTATATGAGAGGTGGAGCCTTAACAACTACATTACCCAGAAACTGAAAGGTTGATACACAGACAGTGTCAGGCCACTGAATATACTGGCCTAAAGTTAACCAGATGAATTATCTCATTAACTTTAATTATCCTGTTAAAGTTAATAGATTTTATCTGCTAACTTTAACTGGATAGTGCTGAATATTGGTGCTAGCTGGTTAAAGGTCGATCTCCATCTCCCAGCAAGAAAAGTTAAGATTTGTGTGGATAACCTGCAAAATTACCCAGGCAATCTTTTCAACATTGGCCCCACAGTATCTATGTTTATTGGATGGGGAAGACGTACTGGATTATAAGAAAGTAGTGTTTCAAAGGAAGGTATTGGCTGTTTTGATGTGCTCTTAGTTGTCAGGGCCAGTGGTGAGCTGGTGTATACCAGGGCAAGCAGCCTTTCTGAACTTGGCTAGGCATTTGCCTCCACTCCTCTAGGAGGAGCTGTGTACCTGGCTTTCCTGCTGGGATGAATGAGAGCTCTTGTTCTTGTCTCTCTTACCTCTGTTGAACGGGGGGGGGGGGGGGGGGGGGGGGGGGGGGGGGTGCTCCAGTGTCTCTTGCCTTTGGGTGTGCCCTGTTCTGATTGACCTTGTGGGAGCCAGCCCAAAGAACTAAGGAATTTTGCACCCTGCTTTTGGCCTGGCTCAGTACTGGGATCATTTTATCTATACCTGGATTTCTTGTCTGTGTCTCGTATTCCAGCTGCCCTTCTTTCCTTATAATCTCAGATGCCTTGTCTTGTTGTTGTTGTTAAGTGCCGTCAAGTCGGTGTCGACTCATGGTGACCCTCTAGATAGTTGTCCTAAATTATGTTCGGTCTTCAGTCAGGTGGCTCCTTGTTGACAGACTGGTACCCGTAGCTGATGTTATTGTATCGATCCATCTCATTGCTGGCCTTCCTTTTTTGCGCTTGACCTTCTACCTTGCCAAGCATGATGTCTTTCTCTAATGATCTCTCTCTTCGCATGATGTGTCCAAAGTATGAAAGTCGAAGTCTTGTCATCTGAACTTCTAAAGAAAGTTTAGGTTTGATCCTCTTCTAGTACTGACTGGTTTGTTCTTCGGGCAGTCCATGGTATACGCAGTATTTGTCTCCAGCACCATAATTCAAAGGCATCAATTTTCTTCCTGTCTATCATTTTAATTGTCCAACTTTCGCATTCATATGATGCTATTGAAAATGCCATGGCTTGAACAAGTCGAATCTTTGTATGAAGAAAGACATCTGTGCTCTTGAGAATCTTGTCTAGGTCCTTCATAGCCATTCTGCCAAGAGCAATGCATCGTTGGATGTACTGACTGCTTGTTGCTTCTTTATTGATAAATCCAAGTAGGTTAAAGTTGTCCACTATTTCAATTTCTTCTCCATCAGCGATGAACTTATTCATTTTTCCAGTTGTCAGGGGATGCCTGGTCTTGTGTATCATGTCTTGATGGACTAATGCTTCATGTTTTATAATCTTTATAATTTTATAATCTGGTTCCTCCTTTACTGCTATCCCTCTCTCAGTTGGTGTACCCCAAGGCTTTGTTCTGAGCCTTCTCCTTTTCTCTCTCTATACCCAGTCCTTTGTGCTCTCATATCCTCCCATGACTTTCAAAATGATTTGTATGCAGATGACTCACAGATCTATTTACATCTGATATTTCTGTCACTCCAGTCTCGCATCTCTGCCTGCCTGACATCGCTGCCTGGATGTCTCACCTCCATTTGAAATTGAACATGGCTAAAAACAAACTTCTCATTTTTCCCCCTAAGCCCTCCTCTCCCCTTCCTCCTTTCTCTATCTCTGTAGATAATAGCTTCTACTTCCTGCTTCCTCTGCCTGCAACCTTGGTTTCATCTTTGACTCCTCCTTCTCCTTCTCCACACATATCCAACAGATAGCTACAACCTGTCGTTTCTTTCTCCACAACATTAACAAAATTTGCTCCTTCCTTTCTGAACCCACTACTAAAACACTTATCCACTCTTTAGTCAACTCCTGTCTGACCTATTGTAACCTTCTCCTTTGCTGGTCTCCCTTTGAGTCACCTCTCTCCCCTTCAATCTATTCAGAAATCTGCTGCGCGGATAATCTTCCGCTAGCTCCAATATACTTATATAACCTCACTTCTTAAGTCACTTAATTGGCTCCCCTTCAGTTTCCGTATCCAATTTAAACTTCTCCTTCTGACCTATAAATGTATTCATTCTACTGCTGCTCATTACCTTTCCTCTCTCCTCTCTCCCTATACCCCTCCTCGTGAACTCCGCTCTTCTACTGGCCTGCTTCTTTCTATACCCTTTTCTTCTACTGCCAACTCCAGGCTCTGTTCCTTTCGCCTCTCTGCTCATTATGCCTGGAACAAACTCCCGAATCTGTACGTCAGTCTTCATCTCTCCCCCTTTTCAAATCCATGCTAAAGGCTTACTCTTTGAGGCTGCTTTTGGATCTTGATCTCTTGTTTTCCTTGTGTCTCTGTACCTTCCTTTTTACCTTTATTCTCATCAATTGTATTGTCTTTGATTAGACTGTAAGCTCCAACGAGCAGGGACTGTCTCTTATATGTGTCTGTAGAGCACCGTGTATGCCTTGTAACATTACATAAATGATTATTAGAAGTAATTTTATAATCTTTGCAGTTTTCTGGGTCATGCCGCGTCGTGGTAGGTGGAACCAACGTTTCAGCTATGATTCTGTGGCTTTCTTCAGGGTAAAGTGGTTATGCAGTGAATGTCTGTTCTTATATACAATGGATCTCAAACCAGATTGATTGGTTTGAAGCAGGAAATTTGAATTTTGGTGGCAAAGTTCGTAGAAGAAAAGGTGGGAAATTTGAGTTTGAATTTCAGAGGGAAAGTTTGTTGAAAAAAGGCAGGAGTTTTGAAATTTGAATGTTAGCAGGAAGGTTTGTTGGAGCAAGAATGGGAAAGTGGAAGTAGGAATCCTGGAGGGAGGGAATTTGGATCTCAGATTCTGGAAGGTGTAAAAAATCTTTTGTTTTTGACCCCAGACTTTGTAGCACTAGACCTTCTGTGAAAGAGGGGGTTGCCATTCTTTGTTGATGTTAAGTCCTTTGTCTCCATTGAAGTTTCATGGGTGTCGTGATATCTCTACTGCTTCTTTGATCCTCCTTGTCCACCAGTGTTCTTCTTTGTATGGTCAGTCTCTTCTATCGTATGGAGGGCTCTGTGTCGCAGAGTTTATAATGTCCTCTGTACTCTTCTAGTCTTTCTTCTATGGTGTGTCTGGTTTCACTTTTATACAATTGGCCGTAACGGCATGGAATTTCATAGACTCCAGCGGTTTGGAGCAGGGGAGCTGATCCTTCACTTGTGTGAGTGAGGATGCCAGCTTCTGTGGTGTGCTATATGCTGTCCTGATATTATTCTTTTAAAGCAGTTTACCTATGCAGAGTAACAGACCCTTTCCTGTACGAGATCACCTTGGGCATAGTCCCAACACTATTAACTGCTCAGCCACTGCTCACAGAACCCCAGTAACCAGGAAGGGGATTGAAACCCACCTGTTACTCAAGGGTTATACCAAGATCATAGCTGGTCTATTTGTATCTATCACCCAGGGTAACCTGAAGTAAATACCTAGGGGTATGTTTACTAAGCAGTCTTAACGTGCGCCCGGCGATAGTGTGCAGGCTGCCATAAAAGGAGTGGGCGTGTCAGTCTTATCGTAGCAAAACGTGCGCTGTGCACATTATCGTGTGAGAAGCCGCTAAGCACGTTAACGCGTGGTAATCATAATTAGGCGCGCTGATGTGCAAACAGAGAAGCAGAGGTGTAGCACAATGGTTAATACACTGCCTGGTGATACAGGGGTCATGAGTTCAATCCCCCAATGCATAAGGCTGGCTGAGGTATCACCCCTTACACTTAAGTAGTGCTCTATGAGGCCTTTTATTTCTAGTTTTAGTATTTCTGCCAGCAAACACACCCTCACAGTGCCGTAACCTAAGGTGCCACATAAGGCATCCTATAAGGCACTCCAGAGGGCACATTAGAAAGTGCACTGTCCTCCAAGGCACCCTACAATGTCCCCTATAGGACACCTTATAAGGCACCTTATAAGGCGCTTTATAGGGCGCCCAATAAGGTGCCTTATGGGGCGCCTTAAGGTTACAGTACTCTGAGGGTGTTTTTGCTGGCAGCACCAATGTACAGTAAAAATAGTCAATGACTCAGACAGCCCTGTTAAATAACCCCACTGTGGGATCAAACTCATGACCACTGGCTCCATAGACAGTGCAGTAACCAATGGGCTACAGCTACTAACAAACCCCTGGCTGGCTGCAGAAGGACTGCATGTCACCACATAACCATTCTGTTGTGGTTACCAGGATAGGGTCAACCCACCCATACCCATGATGCACAGCACATGCAAAGCAGCGGTCTACAGATGATCACAAGATGGGGTATGCACCCCACAGCACCAAGCCTGGTAGGGGGAACAGATCGAGTGCACCGCCACAGCACCTCAGCCTGGTAGGGGGTCAGACGGTGTGTGTTAGTGGCACAGAGTAGCTACAGACCATCACATTGTGTGGGTATTCCGCACACTCCGATGATGAGGTGAGGCAGCCAGTACCAGGTCTGCAGCACCTTCCATGGCTGAATGAGGCCATGTCACAGGTGTACGTGTGTGTGCAGTCCCCCACCAACAGATCCACATTCTACCTCCCTGCAATGATGGCAGTAGAGGGGGGACATCAACCCCATCATGCTGGGGAACAGACACCCTACACAGCAGCCAATGCAGAGCTGTACACATCTCTAAGTCAATGGCAGGGAGACAGTAGGCCTTGAAATGCTCAGCTGCCCCCACCACCATCTGACATTCACCAGCTGCTGCACCCTGCAAGTTGTTCCAGCCATACACATATAACTGCAGACACTCTGCTAGCTAGTCCACAGTGCATGATCCTGGAAGTGATGTGTGCACCCAAACATTGGGATGTGAGCACACGCACCAAGCAAATAAGTCAGTGATTAGGCCCCAGAGAAGAGAACCCATATATTTCACTGAAGAGAAACACAATATAGCACTATGGAGAAGCCTAGCCATGCCGTGGTCACTGCTCAGTCAGGGTGAGGGTGACTTCCCAGCAGGACATGCTGTGGCCACCCTGTCGGTGCAGGTCGTGGCCAGGCACTACAATGTCCAAGCCATTGCCCTATGCCCTGTGCTGATGCATCCAGGTCAGGCCACCCTGTCCAGGCTATACCCACAGTACTTGGCTCCTCATTATGCACATTGGCAGGCCAATACTGAGAAATGTGCTAGCAGTGTGGGCTGAGGAAGGTGTTAGCAGCCACCACACACTGGATAGCCAGACACACACTCCCCACACCTATGCCAACATTGTGCAACTATAGAGGTGTTTGGCAGCCCTGGCCACCTCACCAGTCCTGGGCACAGTGCAGGCATGGCTATGGTATGCAATACTGTTGGGGTCACTCTGTCAGACACCAGACCTGAGGCACACTCCACAGACATCAGAAAGGTTGCTCTGATGCAGCTCAATCAGCCAATTGTGCTTAACGTAGGGATTGCTATCTGCCAGTTATCATAGCAACCTTTTGATAGCTGTGTACAGTTTTCCCAGGTTTAGGGTGGCATTGCTAAGGTATGCCAGTGTTAGTATTGGGAGATGCATGCAGGGCCCAACATCGTGCCTCTCCAGGAGGCTTCGGATAATGGAGCCTGTGGGTGCAGGTGTGTCTGCCCCTGTTGGCCGCTGCTCTAGGGCAGAGGTTCCCAACTCCAGTCCTGGAGGGCCAAACACTGTTCGGGTTTTCATGCTGTCCCTAATGAATATGCATGAGATACATCTGCATACCATGGGGGCGGTGCATAGAAATGCAGCACAGCCATATTTATTAGAGGCAGCATGGAACCTGAATGGTGCTTGGCCCTCCAGGACTGCATTTGGGAGACTCTGCTCTAGGTAATGTGCATGTGTATGGTGTCTGTGCTCTGTAGGGTTAAATGTAGGTGTTTTGGGCATGTCTACATCATCTGCAATAAAGGTTCTGTCTGTATTAGCAGTGGGTAAAATATGGGGGCTGGGTTGGCAGGAACCACAGCTGGGACCTGAACCTGTGACCTTCTGCTCCTGAACACACTGGCTGTGTGCACTGCACCACTGTGTTGCCACAGTGACAGTGCATTCCCTGGGGATACCATGACTGTTCGTCAGACAGGGCCTGTCTGTTGCAGTGCATGGCACCCACCTACACAGGGCTAGGCCACGGTCTGCTCTGGGCAGCTGCCACTGCCCCCTCCACCACCAGTACCCCTCAGTCTCAGGCCATCCAGTGTGTGGGTAGGTGGCTGCCTATGGTGCGTGTTCTGGGGTAGGGGTGCCTGCATAACTGTCCACACTTCACCCCAGCACCGCCTGCCAATGTTCTGTGCCCTTGGGGGTACCTGCTGGGTACTATCCCCTGTGACACTGTGGGAAGCACACTCGTGCCCGTGTTGGGCCCTCTTCAGTTGCTGTCTGGCTGCACTACTGTTTCAGCATTCCTATGGGCCACCTAGGCATCACCCTAGTCCGCACTGTGACCCAGCTGCACCACAGCATGTGCCACCTGCAGCCCTCTGTGTCCCCTTTTCAAGCATCTGTCCAGTTGCCCATTCCGACATGCCCGCCCTGCTGTTGCGGAACATGTGCATGCCATAGGACAGCTGCCCAATGGAGAGGGAAAACCCTGCTCAGCGCAATTTCACTGTGGGTTCATTCACCTTGTATGGGGACGGAGCATAGACCCTTCCAAAATTCATATGGATATGGAAGGACAGACTAGATAGGCCATGTGGTCTTTTTCTGTCATCATGTTTCTATGTTTCTATATCTTTTTTTTGGAGCTTTCTCGGGAGTGTTTTTTGATGTTTCCCATTAAAATCACTACTGGCCAGCGTGGTTATGTTGTTATTACATTTTCTGCTGGTCATTTTCACTGTTTATTTGCCCTTTTGTTCCGTGCACATGTATCACACATCACTTTTTGTTGGTTTCCCTGGTTTTGCTGTACATTGCTGACGTAAATGGTTTCTTTTCCCTTTAAATCAGCTCTAACGCCAAGGTTTCACTGGCATTAGTTTTCAGCCTCGAATTTCACAGCGTTGGTGTGCAGGGAGCCTCTCCCCTCCCACTCTCCGCCCATTGACCCTCTCTCTCCGTCCCTGGGGAGCCTTACTCCACCCTCCGGGAGCCTTTCTCCACCCTCAGCGCTCATTTGCGCCGCTGCGTGCATTATCGTGCGCTAAGGTACCTCTGCGCCCAATAAAGCGCCATTATTGCGTGATAACGTACCTTATCGCGTGATAACGTGGCAGAGCGCACATTAAGACGGTTTAGTAAACATACCCCCTAGAGTTGCTTGTCTGTCTGTCCTTCAAGAACATGCGAGTTTATCCTGTAGGAGACTTGGCCCAGGGTAGAACTGAGCCTTATTCTATCTGCAATCTAGCCAGCTAGATTGCAGCAAAATTTAAGCCAAAATACCTATGTAACTTGGGTTGTCAGCAGTGAGCAGACTATCAGCAACTTAGTTTCTCTAAGAAGAAGAATAAAGCATATTTTTATAGCGCCATTGGATGTACAACTATGGCCACGCCACCCTGAATGAGCCTGATCTCGTCTGACCTTAGAAGCTAAGCAGGGTCAAAGATTGTAATCTCTGTTTAACAGGGGCTGTCTCTCATTTTATTTTTTTATTTTATTTATTTGAGGGTTTTCTATACCGCCTTATCATGGTTTCAAAGCGGTTTACGTTATAACTATTAGAAAACATATATTGAAACATTGAAGTAAGTTGAGAGTAAATAATAAACAAACAATGTAACAGGATAAAGAACTTGGAGTAAAATACTTATTGCATGATGTGGGAGGAGTGGCCTATTGGTTAGGACATGATACCTTATCCTGGAGGGCTGGGGGTTTAAGTCCCACTTGGGGACAGTAATCTCAGGCTGGAGGGACTGGGGTTTCTAGTCCTATAGGCACTTTTTGTGGCCTTGGGCAAGCCACTTAACCCTCCATTGCCTTAGGTACGCATAGACTGTGAGCCCTTTGGGGATGAGGGAATATATCCAGTACCTGTTTGTAGTAATTACATAATGTAAACCGCTTTGATTGAAGGGTAAGGCAGTATGGAAAGCTGGTATAATTAATGATGTCATTTGTTAATGGTAAAAAGGGGGTTCAAGTCCCTCCTGGGGAACAGCTGGAGGGTTGGGGCTGGGTATGTCATAATTGGTATCATTCAGTGGGTCCATGGTCTGTGCATGTTTTTAGCGTCTCATAGTACTGTATATGTTCAGCACTGCAAATGCCTTGTAGAAGTAAACAGATGATGTGTAGTAGTATTAGGGTGGGTGCTTAGTACTTGGGTGGGTGACTGCTTTCGCATGCCAGCTGTTGTAGGCTTCCTGTGTGGAAGTAAGGCCTGGCAATCTATTCCCCATTGCACCTTGCCAAAAACCCAAGGGATAGTCAGAACAGGGACAACTATCCACATGCTTGCCAGGAATCAGAATGGATTTCACAGCGTTTAAGAACAATCTTACAAATATGCAGGATTGTACAATGGTGACAAGTATTCAGATATGATAGCATCCCGTCCTAAAAGACTATCAGATATGCAGAGCCGGCCCGTCCATTGAGCGAGAATGTTTTTTGCACAGGGCCCTGCGTTTCAGGGGGCCCCGCGCAAAGAACATTCTGCATTAAAAGTAAATTTTAAAATAAAAAAAAAGCTGCTGTAGAATCGAGTGTCCCGCGGCCCCCCTGCCCGGCAGAGCCCTCCCTCCCTGCATCAGCCCCTCTCCGCGTCAGCTTTCAGAGCCGCGAAGGGAGAGTTTTTCCCTCGCGGCTCTCTTAAGCCTGCTGAGGCTGATGGGATTTCCCATCAGCCCCAGCGGGCTTAACAGAGCCGTGAGGGAGAAACTCTCCCTTCGTGGCTCTGAAAGCCAGTGCGGAGAGGGAGCTGTTGCTGCAGGAAGGGAGAGCTCTGCCGGGCAGGGGGGCCGCGGGACACTCGATTCTGCTGCTGCCATGGCGGCAGTGGCAGCAGCCAGCTCTTTTTTTTAATTTTAAAATTTCCCTGGGCTGATGGGGGAGGGAGGGGGATTAGGACTGGTAATGGGCTGTGTGCTGATGGGGGGGGGGGGGTTAGGACTGGTAATGGGCTATGAGGGGGGTAAGAGTGAAAGTGTGGTGATGGGGTGGTTAGGACTGGTAAGGGGTTATGTGGGGGGCTAGGACTGGAAATGGGCTGAAGGGGGGGGGTTAGGACTTGAGGTGGGCTGATTGGGTTAGGACTGGTAATGGGCTGTGGGCTGATGGGGGGGTTAGGACTGGTAATAGGCTATGGGGGCTAAGTCTGGAAATGGGGTGATGGGGGGTTAGGACTGGTAATGGGCTATGGGGGGTGGCTAGGACTGGAAGTGGGCTGATGGGGGGCTTAGAACTGGTAATGGGCTTTGGGGGACTAAGACTGGTAATGGGTTGAGGGGTTGCTAGGACTGGAAATGGGCTGAGTGGAAGGGGAGTCTTGAACTGCAAATAGCTGATGGGGAGGGGGGGCTTGGAATGGAAATGGGCTGAGTGGAAGGGGGGCTTGAACTGCAAATAGCTGATGGGGAGGGAAGCTTGGAATGGAAATGGGCTGTGAGGGGAGGGAGTTAGGACTGGAAATGGGCTGAGTGGAGGGGTGGCACTAGGACAGGAAATGGGCTTATGGAGGGGCTAGGATAGAACTGGAAATGGGCTGTTGGGGAGCTAAGATTGGAAATGGGCTCTGGTGGGGGCTTGGATTGAAATGGACTCATGGAGGAGCTAGAACTGGAAGTAGGCTCATGGGGGGCTTGGATTAGAAATGGGCTTAGTGGAGGGGACCTAGGATTTGACATGGTCTGATGGGGGGCTAGGAAAGGACTAGAAATGGGCTGATGGGGACTGGGATGAGAAATGAGCTGATGGAGGGACTCAGATAGGACTGGAAATGGATGGGGGAACTAGGACTGGAAATGGGCTGATGGTGTGGCTAGGATAGGATTAGAAATGGACTGATATTTATTTATATTCTCTTATATACTGCGCTATTCTGCATCAGTGCGGTTTATATTGAACAAACTGAAATTACATTGAACAAGGCATTATAACTTGGAGATAACTATTTTACAGGGAACATGGGCTATGGAGGGTTAAGTGGCTTGCCCAAGACCACAAGGAGCACCTGTGGGACTAGAAACCCCAGTCCTTCCAGCCCAAGGTTGCTGTCCTCTAGTGGGATTTGAACCCCTGACCTTCTGGTCTGAAGTACCTTGCCCCAACCACTAAGTCACTCCTCCACTCCACTCCACTGATGGGGGGCTAGGACTGGAAATGGGCTGATGCGGGGACTAGAAGGGAGCGGATGCTGGGTGGGGCTGGAACTAGAAGGGAGCTGATGTTGGGGGAGGATTAGAATGGGATGGGGTTGGGAGAGTGAAATGGAGAGGGGAAAAATATTTTGTGTGGGAGAGAAGAAAAATCTACAATTGGTCGGGTATTGGGAGAGTAAGTGGGGATTGAGGATGGAGGGGTAAAATTTGAGTGGATGAAATAGGAATGAGGAAAGAACAAAAGGAGAAAGATTAGTATGTTAAAGCAGATGTAGAGAGAGAGAATGGAAAAAAAAACTAGAAGAGAGAAGAAAGGACAAAGGGACAGCAGACGATGGAGAGTTAGCAGAAGACACGAAGAAACCAGAAGAAAGTGGCTGGAGCAATTGCAACTGAAAAAAAAATGTACAAAAGGTAGAAAGATATCTCTTTTTTTGAATTTATTAACTGGAATATGTCAGCTCTGGGAAATGTGAATCATTAACGTCTGTGCTTTGTTTAGTACAAGAGGAAATTAATTTATAGTTTTATTTCTACAGTGTTGTTGTACATTTCAAGTTTAGCTTTTGCAGTTCCCAGTTTAATTATTGTCTTCCTGTTTCTAAATTGTGATTCCTTGTTTGGTGATGGTCTATGTTCTGCATGTGTAACTGAGCTGAGGTATTCTGTTTATGTAATTCCTATTTGACGTTGCCACTTGTTCTCTTTCCCCAGTAGGTCATGTATTGTTATTCTCTGAAATGTATTGGTTCAATATTTGCAGTGTTGCCTTTTGATAGGTAGGGTCTGGTATTCTGTGAGTCCTGGTCGTGCTGTTACGATACGGAGGGTTTGCTATGGGTTCTATATGGGCAGTGTTTGTAGTAGTTCCTAATGTGCCTGGCGGTTGGCACTGGATTATAGTAATGTAGAAATCTTTTAGTCTGTCCAACAAAGGGCACAACACCACGTGCGAAACAGTCCAACAAAGAGACGTGGATAGCAGGCAGAGGGACGTATAATAACCTTTATTGACCAACACCAGCCATTGGCCCAACACAGGCCGTGTTTCGGAAATCCCTTCTTCAGGGGCTAAAATGGCTAAAACAAATCATAAATAAATCAAACAACAAAGAAAATTTAAAAACAATTAAAACAAACTGGCTCCAAACGCGGACATAAATGAATGTATAAAATCGTATATATATATATATATATGTGTCACCATTTTTAGGTGATGGAACGAATAAGTACGGCTAACATAAAACCAAGAGAGCAAAAATAAAATAAAATAAAATAAAATAAATGTCGCATTAAAATCCATTAAAGACATAAATAGAAATAAAAATAAAAAGAATAAAAGAATTTTTGTAAATAAATAATAAATAAGTGAATAAATAATATCTCCAAAAGAACATATGAATTACACATACCTGAGTCAACAAAATGTATGACCTAATCAAACAGGAATGTAACAATTTGTATCTTCAAAAAATATGTAATGTAGAAATCTTTTAGTCTTTCTTTATCCATACACTCATTAAGAGGCATGTTTACTAAAATTTAGTGTATGGTAACATCATGCTAATATTTATGCAAATGAGGCCCCTTATGCAAATGAGGCCCCACACCGATTCTCTGCACATGGCCCCACACCCCCCTAGGGCCGCCCCTGCAGATATGATACTATTTATTTCTTACTTCCCAGTGCTTGATATACTGCCAATAAACAAAGCCATTGAGGCGGTTTACAACAAAGTAATAGAACAACAAGACACAGCAGAGAGAGAAAAGAGAAGAGGAAGGGCAACTACAGTATCCTGAGGAGGAGGGAAAGAAAAGTAGAAGGATAAAGGAGAACAAATTCTGGGGCCAAGGTGGGGAGGGAGGCCTATCTGGACTGAGGGGGAGGGGGATCAGTCTTAGGTGGCCTCAGGGAAGGTTGAATGAAACAGCCAAGTCTTGAGATGTTTCTTAAAAGTGAAGGAGGGTTCTTGGGTAATGGGCAGGGAGTTCCATACACAAGGGCCAAAGTATGTGAAAGAGTGATGACAAGAGATTTCAGGGTGGAGGCAAGAGGGGGCTGAACACAAAAGAGAAAGGCTTCTTAAGTGTATCCTGGATATAAAGTGACTTGTCCTTATCCAAGTCACAAGGAGTTTCAGTGAGAGAGGTGGATCTGATACCTTATTGTTTTTATCTATGAGCAATTTGGGTCTTTCCTTGACTGCACTTCTTCCTCTTTACCACCAGAGGGCACTCAGCACATATTCTTTCCTCAAGAGTTCAGAAGGGAATATCTTAACCAAGGGCAGCCAGTTAGAATAAGAGCATTCCTGATAAAGGAAAGAGAGAGCCTCTAAGCACTCTATGGGGTATGTTTACTAAAACCCCGTTATGGTGCGCTAGTGTGCGGATGCCATATAAAGGAGTGGGCGTTTCAGGCTGAAAAAAGCAAAACCGGGATTAATCATGTGCTAATGTGCGCGGCGCTCAAGTGCGCCCCGCACATTAGCGCATGAGAAAGTTGCGCAGGAAGCAGAAGTGGCGCGCTGATGCAGGAGCACTGGAACAGAGCCACAGTGCAATGGTTAAGACATTGACCAATGGTGCAGGGACCATGGGTTCAATCCCCCACTGTGCCCAATGAAAAAGGCTGGCTGAGGCATTGCCTATTATGGGGAAGATTGCTTTAGGAGGCATTTTATTTTTATTTTAATTACTACTACTAGCAAACGCACTCTCAAAGCGTGTTAACATAAGGCGCCCTATAAGGCACATTTTAAAGTGCACTGTCCGCCAAGGCACCCTAGAATGTTGCTTATAGGGCGCTTTATAGGGTGCCGTATGAGGTACCGCAAGATCACAGCACTGTTTTTGATGGCAGCACTGTGCAGTTTAAGGAATGAAAAGCATAAGTAGGTGCGCTGACATGCAAGGAGGAGCAGCAGTGGAGCACAATGGGTAAGACACTGACCAATGATGCCAGAGTCATGGGTTCAATCCCCCACTGTGCCTAATGAAGAAGGCTGGCTGAGGCATTACCTGTTATAGGTAATATTGCTGTAGGGGGCATTTTATTTTTATTTTAATTAGTGCTGCCAGCAAACACACCCTCAAAGTATTGTAACATAAGGTGCTGCATAAGGCGCCTCATAGGGTACTCCAGAGGGCACATTTTAAAGTGCACTGTCCGCCACGGCACCCTACAATGTTGCTGAAAGGGTGGCCTATAGTGCGCCATATAGGGTGCCCTATGAGGCACAGCAAGGTCAGAGCACTGTGTTTGATGACAGCACTGTGCATTTAAACGAATGGAAATCCTAAGTAGGTGCGCTGACATGCAAGGAGGAACAGCAGTGTAGCACAATGGTTAAGGCACTGACTGCTGATACAGGGGTCATGACTTTGCTCCCCAGTGTGCCTAATACGTAAGGCTGGCTGAGGCATCAGCTTTGCAATGTATGTATTGTTTCCTGCAGCACTTTATTTGTATTTTATTAATTGCTGCCAGCAAACACGCCCTCACGTGCCGTAATAGAAGGTGCCGCAAAAGGCACCCTATAAGGCACTCCATAGGACACATTATAAAGTGCACTGTCCGCCACGGCACCCTAAAATGTCCTCTATAGGGCACCCTATAAGTTGCTCCACAGGATAACGTATAGTGCACCTTAAATGGACGGTAACCATAAGGTGACCTATAGGGCGCCCTATAAAGCTCTGAGGCACCTTATGGGTACAGTACGATGAGGGTGTTTTTGCTGGCAGCAATAATGTACATTAAAAAGAGATAATGCTTTGGGCAGCCCAATCAAATAACCCCACTGTGGGTTTGAACCCATGACCTCTGGCTTCAGAGGCAGTGAAGTAACCATTGTGCTACAGCTCTCTAGCTGCTAGCAAGCTCCTGGCTGGCTGCAGAGGGAGTGCACGTCACCACACAGACAGTCTGCTGTGGTCACCAGGATAGGGTTAGCACACCCGTACCCATGATGCACTGCACATGCAAATCAGCTGTCCACAGATAAACACAAGATGGGGTATGCACCCCCACAGCACCTCAGCCTGGTAGGGGGAACTGACCATGTGCACCCCCACAGCACCTCGGCCTGGTAGGGGGTACTGACCGTGTGTTTTACTGGCACAGAGTAGCTACACACCGTCACATTGTGCGGGTACTGTGCTCACCCTGAGCGTGCGGTGAGGTGCCCAGCACCAGATCCACAGCACCTTCCATGGCAGAAAAAGGCCATGCTCGAGGTCCAAAGCAGTGTTAAAGTGTGAGATAGGTAGTTTCTGCAGAAACACCTTGGATATATCTGTCTGTCTCAGTCAGGTGCAGCCCCCATGGACCCCCAGGAGGATTGTGTACCACCACCCTTCTCCTCCAGGGCTGAGGGTGGCAAACAGGGTCTCCCATCAACAGATCCACATTCTACCTCCCTGCAATGGTAGCAGTAGAGAAGACCATCAATCCCAGTCCTGCCTGGGAACAGACACCCTACAGCGCAGTCAATGCAGCTCTAAACACATCCATAACACAATAGCAGACAGACATTAGGCCTGGATATGCTAAGCTGCACCCCACCACTATCTGATATTCTCCTGCAGCAAGCCTTCAGCCACTGCACCCTGCAAAGCACTCCATCAAGACACATACCAGCTGCAAACAGTCTGTTAGCTAGTCCATAGTGCATGTTCCTGGTGAAAATGCATGCACCCAGACCTGGGATGTCAGCATACACAACAAGCAGATAAATCAGTGACTGGGCCCCAAAAGAAAACCCATAAATATCACATAATAGAAATACTGTATAGCACTATGGGGGTGCCTAGCCATGCTGTTGTCACTGCACAGTCAGGGTGAGAGTGATCTCCCAGCAGGGCATACTGAGGTCACCCTGTCTGTGTAGGTGGTGGCCGGGCACTAAAATGTCCCAGCCAGTGCCCTATGCCCTGTGCAGATGCATCCTGGCCAAACCAACCTGTCTGGGCTATACCCATGGTACCTTGCTCCTCATTATGCACATTGGCAGGCCAATACTGGCAACAGTGCTGGCAGTGTGGGCTGTGGAAGGTGTTTGCAGCCACCACACACTGTATAGACAGACACACACTCCCACACCTATGCCAGCATTGTGCTACTATAGAGGAGTTTAGCAGCCCTGCCCACCACACCAGTCCTGGGCACAGTACAGGCATGGATATGGTACGCAATACTGTTGGGGGTCACTCCCCAGGGTGGTAAACACTGTCAGAGACCAGACCTGAAGCACACACTGCAGACATCAGAAAGATTGTTATGATGGAGCTCAATGAGCAAACTGTGCTTAACGTAGGACGTGCTATCTGCCAGTAATCATAGGAAACTTTTGATAGCTGTGTACCGTATACCCAGGTGTAGGGTGGCATTGCTAAGGTATGCAAGTGCTAGTATTGGGAGATGCACGCAGGGCCCAATGTCCTGCCTCTCCAGGAGGCATTGGCCAATGGGGCCTGAGGGTGTGGGTGTGGGTGTGTCTGCCCCTGTTGGCTGCTGCTTTACGGCAGAGGTTCCCAACTCCAGTCCTGGTGTGCCAAACACTGTTCGGGTTTTCATGCTGTCCCTCATGAATATGCATGAGATACATCTGCATACCATGGGGGTGGTGCATAGATATGCAGCACAGGCATCTTTATTAGAGGCAGCATGGAACCTGAATGGTGTGGGGCCCTCCAGGACTGCATTTGGGAGACTCTGCTCTAGGTAATGTGCCTGTTTATGGTGTCTGTGCTCGGTGGGGTAAAATATAGGCGTATTAACCATGCGTATGTACTCAGCAATAAAGGTTTTTTTTCTTTTTTTTTTGTCCTTACTATCACGGTTTAGTTGTGGGAAAAATATGTGGACTGGATTGGCAGGAGCCCCAGCTGGGCTTTGAACCTTTGACTTTTTGTTCTTGCACACACTGTCTGTGTGCACTGCACCACTGTGTTGCCACAGATGTGCTGCATTCCCTGGGGAGTCCATGACTGTACATCCGACAGGGACTGTTTGTTGCAGTGCACGGCACCCACCTGGACAGGGCTAGGCCATGGTCTGCTGTGGCCACCAGCTGCTGCCACCTCCACCACCAGTACCGCTCCATCCTTAGATTGGAGACAGCATAAACCCTGAAGGATTTGTGGCCCTCCAGGACTGCATTTGGGGTAATCTGCTCTAGGTAATGTGCATGTTTCTGGTCTCTGTGCTCTTTAGGGTAAAATAGAGGTGTTTGAGCCATGCTTATGTTCTCTGCAATAAAGGTTCATCTTTACTATCACGATATAGTTGTGGGTAAAATATGGGGACTGGATTGGCATGAGCCCCAGCTGGGGCTTGAACCTGTGACCTTCTGTCTCCAAACACACTGGTTATGTGCACTGCACCACTGTGTTGCCACAGAGACAGTGTATTCCCTGATGATACCATGACTGTTTGTCCGGCAGGGCCTGTCTGTTGCAGTGCATTGCACCCACCTACACAGGGCTAGGCCATGGTCTGCTCTGGGCAGCTGCCACTGCCCCCCTCCACCTCCAGTACCCCTGTGCCACCATGCTGACATGCCCTTCTGCTGGTGGTGCTGGTGGTACGCAGTCTCAGGCCATCCTGTGTGCGGGTAGGTGGCTGCCTATGGTGCAGGTTCTGGGGTAGGGGTGCCTGCATATGTGTCCGCACG
Source organism: Ichthyophis bannanicus (assembly GCA_033557465.1). Taxonomy (NCBI): domain Eukaryota; kingdom Metazoa; phylum Chordata; class Amphibia; order Gymnophiona; family Ichthyophiidae; genus Ichthyophis; species Ichthyophis bannanicus. The sequence continues at coordinate 230,698,443 of CM066043.1, read as the reverse complement.
TCCCCTAATCACCGCCTGCCAATGTTCCGTGCCCTTGGGGGTACCTGCTGGGTACTATCCCCTGTGACACTGTGCTAAACACTCTCGTGCCCATGTTGGGCACTCATCAGTTGCTGTCTGGCTGCTGTTCAGTTTCAGCATTCCTAGGTGCCATCTAGGCATCTGCCTAGTCCGCACTGTGCCCCAGCTGCACCACAGCCTGCAGCCCTCTGTATCCCCTTTCCCAGCATCTGTCCAATTGCCCATTCCGACCTGCCCACCCTGCTGTTGTGGAAATGTGCATGCCATAGGTAACCTGTCCAATGGAGAGGGAAACCCTGATCAGTGCTATTTCACTGTGGGATCAGTCAACTTGTATGGGGACGGAGCGTAGACCCTTCTAAAATTCATATTTATTTTTTGGGGCTTTTTTGGGAGTGTTTTTTGATGTTCCCCATTACTATCACTATTGCCCAGCTTGATTATAATTTTTTTATATTTTGTTGGGGGTCATTTTTACTGTTTATTTGCCCTTTTGTTCCGTGCACATGTATCACACTGCTCACTTTTTGTAGGTTTCCCTGGTTTTGCTGTACATTGCTGACAGAAATGGTTTCTTTTCCCTTTAAATCAGCTCTACCGCGAGGTTTTCACTCGCGGTATTTTTTTACCTGAATTTCAGCCCCGCTCCTGTGCGGGGAGCCTCTCCCCTCCCACTCTCCACCCATTGACCCCTTCCCTCCGCCCCTGGGGAGCCTTCCTCCGCCCTCCCGGAGCCTTTCCATGCCTCTATCGCACAGTAGCGCGCCGCGCACATGAGCGGGTCCGTTAGTGCGGCGCACAAAAACTCATCATTAGCATGCGCTAAGGTACCTTAGCGCATGCTATTGTGCGCCGCGCACTTGTGCGCCATTTAGTAAACATACCCCTATATGAGGCGCTTTTGGCCTGTGATATAGTAACAAGGCATTCCCCTTTTGGCAGGACACTGATACGTAGAGGGAGATTGAATCTATACTGAAGTCTTTCCTCCCCTCTTTTTGTTATTTTCTTCATTGTTTTTGAAAAACAAATTTGTTAATAAATCTTTTTGAGCGTATGATCTGCCGATTTCCTATGTGAGTTGGGTATAAGTTTCTAGGAAAGATGTGTATTAGTGATACAGAGGTATAGAGTGATAGAGGTAAAAAATAAGGTAGTGTGTTACTAAGAACTTTTTTGGGATTTGTATTCTGCTTTTTTGTGCGTTTTTAGGTAGTTTGTTATATTTCAGGATTCACTGTATAGAATAAAGTGACTTAAGTTCAAAAGGAATGATATTTCTGGTTAGAGCCCTCAAAACAATTAGTATTTGTAATTGGAAATTGCAGTAATCATATTCAGTTAGGTTTCTGAGCTCTTTGTGACCACAATAACTGCAGCAGAAAGGAAGAAAGATTGTTAGAGAAAGACATCATGCTTGGCAGGGTTGACGGACAACGGAAAAGAGGAAAACCAGCAATGTGATGGATAGATACAATAACAGCTATGGGTGCCAATTCAAACCAAAAGGGGAAACACAATTCAAAAATATGTAAAAGACCTAAGGAGGACATCAAAAGCGTACTTATGAGCTACCGCATCAGCGTGTTGCAAAGCTCAAAGCCAACACCATCAACTCAACATCTGTCTTCTTGGTCCAAAACAGTCAATTTTTGATATACCAGATGTACTGGATCAGGGGTGGATTTCCCTTTAGGAATCTGGGCTTTTACATGTATCATCCCCCAGCACTCCAGTCCTGTATATACTACCCAGAACTTACAATGCCCTCCAGGACATTTCGTCCATGGGATCTTTATTGGAGCCATTGTCACGTTTTTTTGGACCATTTTTTGCGACCATGTCTGCCTTTGGGGGGACGTATATCAAAGAGTCCATGCATGTTATGCAACTTTTATAGCAGTTTACAGTCCCCGACACTTAACTGCTGATATAGCAGCTATGTATACTAATATACTACAGACTGCTGCGGTTGATGTGGTTTCTTGAGTGTTGGAGCATCAGACTGATAAACGTGCACCTACATCTTTTCTGGCTGATTTAGCTCCATTGGCATCAGCGAAGAATTTTTTCATGTTTAAGTCATGCTATTACTTACAGATTAAGGGAACCACCCTGAGTGCTACAATGGAGCCTGATATGGCGAATCTGTATTTGGATGACTTTGAGCAATCATGACTAGGACAGTCTCCTTTTGAGTCACACATTTTATTTTGGCATCAATATGTTGACGATGTATTGTTGATATGGCAGGGTGATGCTGACTCTCTTGGAAGTTTTTTCAGTGGCTTAATACTGTGAATGTGAATCTGTTTTTCTTTTATTTATGATAGAAGCATACAAACATGACAGCAGAAAAAGATCACATGGCCTATCTAAACTGCCCTTCCACATCAACCACTACAATAGTCCCCTTTTTTTTCCTTTAGAGATCCTCTGTGTTTCTCCCACACTTTTTTGAGTTCAGATACTGTCCTCATCTCTACCACTTCCATTGGGAGACTATTCCACGCATCTACCACTCTGTGACAGTCTCCTTTTTAGATTTGCAAATTACACGGCAAGGTAATTCCTTTGAATTTTCAAACTTTCGGAAGCTGACTGACCATAATATTTTGTGGCAATTTGAGAGTGCACACCCTATGTATTTAAAACAGAGCTTAGTGATTAGCCAATTTTTTCATCTGCGAAGACTATGGGGCATGTTTACTAAAAACCGCTAATTAGCGCGCCGCAAAATAGCGCACTAAAAGCGGTACTTAAGAGCGCTTAAACGCCCCGAAAACGTGCGATGAAGCCCCGCACACTTGCGCGTCACAGTAACGGGTGCCGCACAAGTACATGCCCGCAAATGTCCGATAGAGGCGTGGAAAGGCTAACGGAGGGCGGAGGAAGGCCCCGGAGGGGCGGAGAGAAGGGGTTAATGGGCGGGGAAGGGGAGGGGAGAGGCGCCCCGCACATTATCGGGGCTGAATTTCAAAAAAAAAATAGCGTGAGTGAATCACTCGCGTTAGAATGCATTTAAAGGGAAGAGAAACCATTTCCGTCAGCAATGTACAGCAAAACCGGGGAAACCTGCAAAACGTGAGCAGTGTGATACATGTGCACAGCACAAAAGTGCAATTATAAATAGAAAATGACCACCACAAAAATATGAAAAATAGTAATTCAGTTTGGGAACAGTTATAGTGATGGGCAAAACTAGATAACACACCCAGGAAAGCTCCATAAAAAAGGAAATGATTTATGGAAAGGTGTACGGAGCGGAGACTCGTCCAAAAAACATTTCCCTTTTTCTGGAGCTGTCCTGGGAGTGTTATCTAGGGTTGCCCATTAATATCACTGTTGCCCAGCTTGGGTATATGTTTTCCCCCTTTGTTCCGTGGTCATTCCCGGGTTTTATTTGCACGTTTGTCACCACACAGGGTGAAGGAGCCCACAGTAAAAATGCATACAGCAGGGTTTGTGACGCCATCCTGCCAGGTTTACTACCTCCAGGGGCTGCACTATCTCTGTGGCCATAGTGTGGTGCAGAGGACATAGCCATGACCTCTAGGACTAGAAGGCCAGAGATTCAAATCCCAGCTGGGGCACTTGCCAGCCCCGTCCATATATTTTACCCACCACTAAACAAAGATAGAGCAGACACCCCTGTATTGCAGGGAACATAAGCATGGGGGAAACACCCATATGTTACCCAACACCGCACACACACCACAACAATGGGCATACCTACAGCCAAGTCCCCCAAATGCAGTCCCGTACTGCCACATTGCAATCAGGTCATCTGCTTTTTCTGAGAGAAGCTCATGCCAGCATGTTGGCGCACGAGTACATGTGGTGCAGGGGGCAGTGGCAGCTAGCCACAGAGGACAGAAGCCAAGCCATGTGCAGGCTGGCACAGTCCACTGCAACACACAGGCCCTGCCGGATCCACAGGCATGGACGTTCCAGGGAATCCAGCCAATCTGTGGCTACAAGGTGGTGCAGTGCACACAGACAGTGCATACAAGAACAGAAGGTCACAGGTTCAAAGCCCAGTGGGGCTACCGCCAATCTTTCCCACATATTTCTCCCACAGCTACACAGTGATAGTAAGGACAAACCTTTCATGGTGAGGCCATATGCAATGGTACTACGTCTATCTTTTACCCCACTGAGCACAGACACCATGTACAGGGGCAGTACCTAGAGCAGAATCTCCCAAATGCAGTCCTGGTGGGCCACACACCAGTCAGGGTCCATGCTGCCACTCATACAAATGCCTGTGCTGTATATCTATGCACCACCCCCATGGCATGTAGATGTAGCTCATGCATATTCATGAGGAACAGCAGGTAAACCCGATCAGTGTGATGCACACCTGGACTGGAGTTGGGAATCTCTGCCGTAAAGCAGCAGCCAACAGGGGCAGACACACCCACAGGCCCCATTGGCCAATGTCTCCTGGAGAGGCAGAACATTGGACCCTGCGTGCATCTCCCAATACTAGCACCTGCATACCCTAGCAATGGAACCCTACACCTGAGGTATACGGTACACAGCTCTGAGACGCTTGCTAGGAGTACTGGCAGATAGATATCCATACGTTACGCACATACTGCTAGTTGACCCCATCCGAACAATCTGTTTGGTGTTTGCGGTGCGTGCTCCAGCCCTTGCCTCTGACGGTGTTTACCACCCTGGGGAGTGACCCCCAGCAGTACTGCGTAGCATATCCATGCCTTGCCGTACCCAGCACCGGTTTGGTGGGCAAGGCTAATTACCTCCTCAATAGTAGCATCATGATGGCATAGGTGTGGAATTGTGTGTCTGTCTATACAGTGGGTGTTGGCTGCATGCCCCTTCCACAGCCCACACTGCCAACACTGTTGCCAGTATTGGCCTGCCAATGTGCATAATGAGTAGCAAGGGACCATGGGTATATCTCAGACAGAGTGGACTGACCAGGATGCAGCTGCACAGGGCATAGGGCACTGGCAGGGGCATGGTAGTGCCCGGCCACCACCTACACAGACAGGGTGACCTCTGTATGTGCTGCTGGGGGATCACTCTCACTCTGAGTGTGCAGTGACGGCAGCATGGCTAGGCACCCCCATAGTGCTATATTGTGATTCTCCCATGTGATATGTATGGGTGTCCTGTGGGGGCCTCTTCATGGACTTATCTGTCTGTGTGTGCTGCCACCCCAGTTGTGGGTGCATGCATGTCCATCAGGACCAGCCAGCAGACTGTTCACAGCTGATATGTGTTGTGATGGAGTGCCTTGCAGGGTACAGTGGCTGATGGCTTGCTGCAGGTGAATATCAGATAGTGGTGGGGTGCATCTTTGAATATCCAGGCCTAATGTCTGTCTGATATTGTGTTATGGATGTGTGTGGAGCTGCTTGGACTGCCCTGTAGGGTGTCTGCTCCCTAGCAGGACTGGGGTTGATAGTCCACTCTACTGCCATTGGGGGTGGAGATCTGTTGAGGAGAAGCCCTGTTTTATCCACCTGGGGGTCCATGGGGTGGGGGTCCCCACTAACTGAGCCAGACAAGGATCTCCAAAATGTTTATGCAGCACCTACCTATTCCACAGGTTATTGCTGCTTTGGAGCTCTGACATGGCCGCATTTGGCCATGCCTGGTGTTGTGGACCTGGTCCTGGGCGCAACATCTCACACTCAGGGTGAGCACAGTAACCGCACAATGTGATGGTGTTTAGCTACTCTTTGCCGTTTGTCCACCCACTCAGGACACCCTACCAGGCCGAGGTGCTGTGTGGGTGCACACGGACACTTCCCCCTACCAGGCCGGGGAGCTTTAGGGGTGCATTTCCCATCCTGTGTTCAATCGTGGACAGCTGATTTGCATGTGCAGTGCATCATGGGTATGGGTGGTTCACAACAGCAGACTGTCAGTGAGGTGACGTACAGGCTATCTGCAGCCAGCCAGGGGCTGCTTACAGCTATAGAGCTGTAGCCCAATGGTTACATCCCTGCCTTTGCAGCCAGATGTCATGGGTTCAAACCCACAGTGGGGTTATGTGATAGGGGTGTCCACAGATTTATTTTAATTTACTGTACATATGTTGCTGCCAGCAATACCACCCTCAGCGTACTGTACCCATAAGGTGCCTCTGAGGGTGCTTTATGGGGCACCCTATAGGGCACGTTACGGTTGCCAGCCATATAGGGTGCACTATACATTATCCTGTGTTGCAACATACATGCTGCCCTATAGGGGACATTCTAGGGTGCCTTGGCGGACGGTGCACTGTAACATGTGCCTTATGGGCCGCCTTATATTAATATGCTGTGAGAGTGCGTTTGCTAGTAGTTATCACAAAATAAAATTAGAAAGCCTCCTACAGCACTCCACAACATATAACATACTGCCTCAGCTAGCCTTTTTCACTGGGCATTGTGAGGGATCAAACCCCTGGTCCCTGCACCATTGGTCAGTGTCTTAACCATTGTGCTGTGGCTGTGTTCCTTTGCTTTGGCATCAGCGCGCCGCCTTATGCCCATCAGCGCGCCACCTCCTGCTGCCCACAATTAGTGCGCCGCCTTGTGCCGCCCAAAATGAACAGTGCGCCGCCGCCTTGTGCCGCCCAAAAAGAACAGTGCGCCGCCTTGTGCCGCCCAGATAGTACAGTGCGCCGCCTTATGCCGTACAAAACGAACAGTGTGCTGCCTTATGCCGTCCAAAAGTACTTTGCCTCCTGAACCACTTTTACACATTCAAGGTGTTGCCTCAGCTGGCCTTTTTGTTGCGCACAATGGGGGATTGAACCTGTAGCCCCTGCACCATTGGTTAGTGTGTTCACCATTGTGCTACAGCTCTGTTCTGATATGTGCTCAGCAGCGCCCCACTTAGCCTTCCCATGCGCTAATGTGGGCCCCGCAAATTAGCGCGACGCGCACACGTACGGTCAGGTTTTTTTCTTCTTTCTGCCTGAACCGCCCACTCCTTATATGGCACACGCACACTACCGCGGCCCCGCACGTTAGGAATGTTTAGTAAACATGCCCCTATGTTCCTCTCTATGGGAGTTTTGTGTGCAGTCCCAGCTAATGGCCAGCCGCTTCTTGGATCATGGCTACCCGCAGAAGTGTGTGCATTCAGCTTATCTTTGAGCATGGTTTATTGATAGGAATTTGCTATTTCAGCCTAAGGCACAAGAATTGTGCTCTATGTCAAGAGTGTGTTTGTTGCCTTTTTCTGGACAAATTCATTGGGTCCAACGTATCATTAAGATGCATTGGTTTTTCTTGCAGAAACACTGTTTTCCATCAATTGCCTGTTTTTTTATTTAAGGGAGGGGTTGTAATTTGAGGGATTTTTTGTGCCCTCACATGTGTCCATTTTATGGGATGTGACCCGTTCTTCTTTGGGATTAGCCCCATGTAATCGCTGCCAATTTTGTACTTAGAAGGTCGTGGGAAATCCATATCACTGTTTTATATCATCGGTGGTATATGTTCTGATCTGTTCCTGCTTCCAGCTGGAATTATGAGACTTGATTGACTGAGAAGGATTTTGCACAGCACTGATCTCACCACTCTGATTCCACATTGCCATTCCTTTTCACAATTTGAATATGTAGTGTTGGAGTGTGTGCAGAAATCGGATCAAGAGGGTGACATTGATCGTCTCCTGTTTTAACATTTCAAAATGTAAAAATGCTCTATGTTGTAGTACTGAGCGTGCATATGACATCAGTGAGGGCGTTCTTCATTTAGCTGGGATATAAAAACTATGGGCAAGTGGCTGTTATCTCTTGACAGCATCTGTTTGTTTGGCAGGCTTGTTGCGAGCTAAGTCACTTTGAAGAAAACATTGATGGCCCCTAATGAAAGCTTTTGTGCTGGAACATCGATGTCGGTTCGTCTGTGAGTCATGTATGTGGACTAAGCCAAGCGACTGTTCTTGTGAATTTCATCAGGTCTTGCAAGATGCTATGTGAAGATGACACTTGGTGAAAGCTAAGTTACGATTATTGCTCTTACCGTGAGAAGTGTGTAGGGCATATTTTTGGAAATTGGGAGTTTGCAACTGCGAAGTGCTTCATATAATATATGTTTTATCAAGAAATATATAAATAGAAAATATTTTTAAAAAATTGACTGTTTTGGACCAAGGGGACAGATGATGAGTTGGTGGCATCTAGTTTGAGCTTTGTAACATGCTGAAGCGTATAAGATGCTTTTGATGTCCTTCTTAGGTCTTTCAGTCCAAAGAAAGGCCCACGTACCCGCAGTAACCAAGAAAGCTGGAATAGAGTGAGGTGGTAAAATAACACACACAAATTTTTTGGGTGAACACTAAAAGCAGAGGACATGACATGGCCGTGTTTCGGCTATGTCTTCGTCAGGGGTAGTAGCCTGCTACGGCATGTGTCAGACATATAGCAACTGGATAAAATACACCATAGTACTGAGCACAGTTTAAGACAACTAGCCACAGAGTCACTATGAGTCGACATTGCCCACAACAAAAGGGCTCTGGAGTGACCAGGTGGTTTGGTGGCAAAGTGCTGCCCACTGCCATGCAGAAGATCTAGGTTCAAGTCTCAGGTCTGATGTCAGCTCCCTTGGTGGGCAGGAGATACTATGGAGCCTCTACAAGGGGAGGGAGTCTCAGTTATTATACAATGGTGACCCCTAGTGGTCAGACTCAAGATTTATGCATAGTAAGTTCTAGAAGACTCCAAAGTCAGGGACAACTCTATAATGAGGCAGCAAAAAAATGCCGCTGCAGTGGCTGCTTCTGGGTGAGAGTAAGCTACTTTTATTTTTCTTCTCCTCTGCACAGGATGCCATTGCCAGGGGAGGGAGAAAGGGAGGGCATTGAAAAGAATATCCAAATGGCTCTGAGACATGATGAAGTGAAGACAAGATGACAGCAAGGGGCCTTGGAGCCTCTGCATGTGCTCAGCATTTGTTGGCCCTCGTCCCTCTGACACAGGAAGTCTCTGAGGCCCTGTGTGGCCACTTTCTTTTGCTTCTACTGCAGGCCAGGGAAGATGCAGAATGTGTAGGACAGCGATGACGCAGGAAAGGGACTGAGGGGGAAGGGAACTGAAGGAGAGATGATAGGGGAAACTGAGCGGGAAAAGCTGTACAGGAGCAGGGGGATGATATGGAGAGAGACGGGAAGAGACAGGGATTTGAATTTTAGGGGAAAAGAGGGAGAGATGCTGGAGATGGAGGGGGAAGAGGAGAGAGGGGGAAGTGAGTGGGAGATGCTGGCATGGGCCTGATGTGCTGTTGCCACTGCACCCGTGACATCCAGCCTCTCACCTGCGGCTGATTGGCAGGACAGCAATCACCTCTGAAGCAGCAGCAGGCCTTAAGGCACATGTGCACACTCCAGGCCTGTTGCTGCTGCTCCCTCTGATGCAACTTCCTGTCAGAGAGAGCAGGAGCGGCAGGATGTAAGCGTGTGCATGTGCGTGCTTTAAAGCATGCCACAGCTTCAAAGAGGTGATCGCCATGCAGCCCATCAACCCCAGGTGAGAGGCTGGATGTGGGGGTGGCATGAAAATGGCATGCAGTACAGTGGGGATGGCACGTCAGGCCTGTTTAGGGCTGACCCACATGCCAGAGCCTGCTGCCTAGGTGACTGCCTAGTTCACCTTGTGGATGGGCCAACCCTGTATGCTGGACAAGGGAAGGGGGAAGATAAGGGAAAGGAAGAGACAGGGGGACTATGCCTAAGGAGAGGAAAAGAGGGAGAGTGCCTGGACATGGAGGGGGAAAGGAAGAGGGGCTAGACGCTGGACATGGAAGAACAGAGGTGCTGGGAAGGGGGCAGGAAGGGAAGGGAAGGGAGGGAGAGATGCTAGGATGGAAGGAGGAAGAGAGAGAGAGAGACAGCCAGTCAGCGATGCTTCACATGGAGGGGGTAGGGAAGAAAGAGGGAAAATGCTGGACCTGGATGGAGGGGTGGGGGGGGGGGGATGTGTTGGACCCAGGTGGCGGAGAGATGGAAGGATAGAAATAGATGCAATAAAAAGAAAAAATTGGAAGACTAGATGGTGAGGAGGAGTAGTAAAATCTGACCTACAAGGACATTCATTCTGCAGCTCCTCACTACCTTTCCTCTCTTATCTCACTCTACACCCCTCTTCGGGAACTCCACTTGCCTGGCAGATCCCTTTTACCTGTGCCCTTCTCTGCCACTGCCAACTCCAGACTTCGATCCTTCCACCTTGCTGCTCCATATACCTGGAACGAATTACCTGAGTCAGTGCATCGGGCTCCTTCTCTGGCCCTATTCAAGTCCAGGCTAAAATCCCACCTCAGTGAAGCCACTTTTGAATCCTGATGCTCCTCATTCTCTTGTTCACAACTTATGTTTATCTTCCCATGCTCTAGTCCCCGGTTTAGATCGTAAGCTCTGATGAGCAGAGACCGTCTGGTTCCTTCCTCCTCTGATGCAAACATATGTCAGAAGAAGGAGGGACCAGGCCAGCATGCTAGCGTGGAGTCAGGAAGACCCATGTGGGTTTTTTTTTTCAACTGGAGGTCCGCTGCTGCCACCGCCACTGCTAAGGGAACACGAAAGTGGTGACGAAGCAAGGGCAGGCAGCGTGGGGGGAGCCAGCTAGACATCTGGACATGGAGGTAAGATAGAGAGATGCTGGGCATGGGGCAAATACCAACCTGGGGGGGGGGGGGAGTAGAGCACCAGATGTGCAGGTCGCACAGGGCGCATTTGTGGCTTGGTACAGCCCCGAGTGCACCCACTTTAACTGTGTCATACTGCTTAGCGCGAGGGTGGCATGGAATCTCTGCTAACGATGAGGAGACGGGGATCTTGTTTTGTAAACGCAGAAGTCTTAGATGTATTGTTTTGAGTGGTCAGACAGGTTGGGCTTTTTGTCATTATTTATCACTGGTCAATAGTCAAAGAGTTTGTCAATAAATTTCTGGGGCTGAATATTTGTGTAAAATTAGCCATATAAAATGAACATTATTCATTTACAGGCAACTGAATATCGGCCTCTATGTTACTATGCTGTTTCTACTCAGAGAAAAGAAGTAACTTGGAAGGTTCCAGAAAGGGTTAAAAGTTCCCCAGATTGGGAGTAAGAGTTCCTGGTAGGCTCTAGCCCCCCAAATTAATGAGTAAATATAATTTTTCTTAACATTTTTTATGCCGTAGATGTTGCAATGTATGAAGCTGTACAATTAAAAGAGCATTTCATCATAGCTGGGTCCTTGATCAGCTACTTTGTTGAAGTGCTGCTTTAATTATTTTGTATTTCATTTACATTTCCCGACCTTTGATCCATACAAAGATAAATGGTCTCATTATTTTTTCCAAATGGAAAGCAAATCAGCACAGCCTGGGGCTTTCCCTAATACACGTATTCATCATCTATATTCCGCAGCAAATGTAAGAGCTATTAGGGACTTCAGCTGGAAGTCGAGTTTGCTGCCTGTCTGCTGATGGATGAACGGTACTGGTAAACTGAGGACACCGGGCTCATGCACAGATTCTGTAGTGAGCGGGATACATTTGTCAAGGTTTCCCACAGCAAATATGACCTGGATTTGTCTTCTGTTGGGTGATGCCCCACGGCAATATACGGTTTAACGATTAATGCTAACGCAGTGCTTCAGAAGCAAACCAAACTGCTTCAACCAGTGAAGGATCAACTGCCGCTGCAGGGAATATAAAGCAATGGTAAAGGATGACAGATTTTATCTTTATTCCTGCCGTCGTCAAACCGCCTCCCTTTCTATATGACCTGCCTGGGCAGCTCAGTGGACTCTCTCCAGCTCAAAAACATATAAACATTGGCATTAGAAAATTGGTTGGATCAGACAGGACCTATCTTCCATTTGCGCCTTCCAACTTTACTGTCACGGGTCTTACTTGATCTGAGATATTCCCTCTTCCTTTGTTCTTGACCTTCTCATACTAAAATAATGCCTTCTATTACTGTTGGGGTGGTCAGAGACAAGGGCAACCCAAATATAGCAGAAACTGTTAGGCAGGACGTATCCAAATACCTGCTCGGAGCTTAAGAGCAGCAGAGAAGTTCCTGTAGGCTACAAATGTAACTTTTGGAGTTTCTCAGCCAATTCAGGCAAGTTTGGGTTAACGAGGTCCTGACCGTGGAAATCCTGGGCACATTTAGGCAACAGTACGATTCAAGAGAACGGTTTGGGCAAAACAGAGGAAAATGCAGGACCAGGACTTCAGGTGAGAGATCGTAGGATCCTTTTGGGCCAGCATTTTATCCCTGGTAGCTCTCAGTTGAATTATGGTGGCTAATTTGTCCTAGGCCAGGTCTCATGTATACTCCTTGTAGATACTCTGAAAATCTAGTGAACAGCATATCCCTGAGAACAAGATTGAGAACCAGTGTTCTGGAAAGTTTAACTCCTTTTTCTATGTAGGCATCATTTTGATGGCTCTCTGGTGAACCATCTCTGTCTCCAGGATCAAGCAGGAATGCAATCTTCACATATGGGTTACATCCTCCGTTGGAGCCCACGCACCCAGTAGGAAAGCCTTTGGGAGCATTTCACTGCACTCACGTGCCTGCCTTCCCTCTTTCCCAGCCTTTCTCCTCGGTTTTCTAGTTTTCCACGGAGCCATTCAGATGTCTGTCCTGTCACCGCTGTTAAACTATTTTCTTCATGCCCTTCGAGGTACACTGTGATTCATTTTTTGCCTTCCTGCCAGCTCCGGTATCGTCGCTCAACGCCAGAGTCCATTTTTCTTTTTTTCTCTTTTATTTTTTCATCTTTTACCATGGCTCCCATCGCTGGTCTCAATGGCCTAGGGAGGCCACCATTGCCTTTTTTGACCTGTCAATGGCTGTGTTCCCAAATATGTAGAAACAAGCCAGTGGTTTTAAAAAGTGTTCAAAGATTCAGAACACTATTTCAACCACTGATAAGCATGACTGGTGCTTGAAGTGCTTAGGTCCTGACCATGAGCTGGCCATTTGTCTCTTGTGTCAGCAGATGACTAAAAGGGGATTAAAAAACTATGAAAAATAATGTGGATCGCTGTTTCTGTCAGACTAAGCTACTTCAACTCACTCATCAGTGGCCTCCAGATCCTCACAGGCATCAACGTCTTCACGCGGATCCCACACCACCTTGAAGTCAAAGCACCTGAGTGAGCACAAGTCCTCCACTTATGCAGTGAAGACTTTGACACCTTAGACATTGAGACCCAATGTCCATTCCAGAGATCAGCTGGGACAGCAGGATTGGGACACCTCCAGACAGGGGCGGCTCAAGGCAATCTGCTGCCTGAGGTGAAGGATGAGATGACGCCCCCCGCCACCCGTAGAGGGGGCGGGGCTTTTTCAAAACTCCAATCAGGGACTGAACCAAACCAAAAAGCTGATTAGATTATATGGAGGAAATGCAAGATGTTTGCACACCAAGGTACTAAAAGAGAGCGAGAACCACAGCACAGTTTATAAAACTAAATTATAACTCATTTTTATTTTGTTGTTATAAACTACATTATGGTTCTTTCTTTTTCTTTTTCAACAGATATTTTGCATCCACAGAACCCCCTTCAACAGTGGGTACAGAGCAGAACCAGGACATTCACCCACAGAACTCAATATCTTAAAAAAAAAAAATCTGATTCTGTTCATCTCAATAACAACAACAAACATTCTCCAGTACCAGGCATATTGTGAACTAATACAAAACCCTACAACAAAGTCACTGAGTATCTATAGAGCAAATCTAACATACCATATCAGCACCAACTTCCAAAACTCACATAAGGAGCCCATCCAAAAAAAGCGTCATTGTAAATACTACAGTGGGTCCTGGAACATCCATATACCTAATTGAAATCTGAACAATTCAAATTACTACAGTACAATATAGATCTTTATGTACAAACTCCATGTTAACAGAACACCTGGGCTCTGTCACACATTCAGAACACAGAATTAGTAACCACATTCTAAAGTAAAAATAAAAATATGTAGGCAAAATTTAAACTGAAACCCCAAGAAGCCATACTCCTCAAGCAGATAAATAAGATATGCAGTTCCCCCATACAGTGTAAAATAAAAAAGATAACAAAGTCCAATCACTAAAATGAAATAAAATTATTTTTTCTACCTTTGTTGTCTGACCATTTTATTCTGATCATGCTGGTCCTGATCTGAGGCTTCTGCTTTCCTGTCTTCTCTTAGCTCTTTCTGTGGTCTATGGTCCATCTGCCATTTCTTATCTCTTCTTTTGTTTTCTTCACTTCTTTCTATCAGCCTATTTCCAGTCCCAGTAACCCTTCCCAGTATCAGCCCCTTTCCAGTCCTCCCTCCCAATACTGTCCAATGTCAACTTGCATTCCCATGACTGTCACTGGTGTGCATTCCTTTCCAGTCCCCCTCCTTCCCCACTGTCCAGCCCCTTCTAGTCCAAATACCATGGCAGCCCCTCTCAGCATCCACTCCCTTCCATTTCCATTCTCCCATTCCCTCGCCCAACCCATTTGTAGCCCTAGCCCCCAGTTTTCTTCCAGGGTCAGCAGCTCTGTCCTCCCCTCCCCACCATCAGCCCATTCCCAGTCAAAGCCCCCCAATCAGCTCACTTCCAGTGCTAGTCCCCCCTCAATCCCATTACCAGTGCTGGCCTCCCCAATCAGCCCATTACCAGTCCTACCCCCCCATTATCCCATTACCAGTCCTAGCCTCCACTAATCAGCCCATTTCCAGTTCTAGCCCCCCCCGATCAGCTCATTTCCAATGCTAGCCTCCCATCAGTTCATTACCAGTCCTACCCCACCGCATCAGCCCATTACCAGTCCTAGCCTTCCCTAACCAGCTCATTTCCTGTGCTAGTCCCCCCTCAGCCCATTACCAGTACTAGACCCCCTAATCAGCCCATTACCAGTCCCAGCTCCCCCCTCGATCAGTCCATTTCCAGTGCTAGCCCCCCATCAGCCCATTATAATCCTAACCCGCACTGTCTCGCCCCTTTGTCCAGCATTTATGCCCTGTCTGTCCAGTATGTCCCCCTGTTTCTCCCCTTTTTCCAGCATTTGCCCCCTGTCTCTCCCCTTTGTCTAGTATGTGCCCCTTTGTCTCCCCCTTTGTCCAGTATGTCCCCGTCTTCCCCTTTGCCCTTGTCTCCCCCTTTGTCCAGTATGTCCCCGTCTTCCCCTTTGTCCAGCATTTATCCCATCTGTCCAGTATGTCCCCCTGTCTTTCCCCTTTGTCCAGCATGATGTCCCCTGTCTCCCCTTTTGTCCAGCATGATGTCCCCCTGTCTCCCCCTTTGTACAGCATGTCCCCTGTCTCCCCCTTTGTCCAGCACTTGTCCCCTGTCTCCCCCTTTGTCCAGCATGTCCCCTGTCTCCCCCTTTGTCTCCCCTGTCACTCACCTTTGTCTCTCCTTGTCCTCCTTCTGTCCCAATTCCCTCCACCTGCATCTCTCATCCGGTGGCAGCGGGGGCACTCTGGCTGTTTTAATTTTAGATTTTGCCGCCTCTGCCCTTCCTCTGCCTTCCCGCTGCAGTTTGTTTTCCTCAAGAAATGCTTGCAACAAAAAAAATAAGTGGCGGGAAGGCAGAGGCAGGGCAGAGGTGGCAAAATCTAAAATTAAAACAACTGGAGTGCTGCTGCTGCCGCCGCCACACATATCAGCCTGATCGCTTGCAGTTGCAAGCAATCAGGCTGATTTGTCCAACCCTGGCGGCACTCCGGCTCTGTTTTAATTTTAGATTTTGTAGCCTCTGGCCTGCCTCTGCCTTCCCATGCGGGAAATCAGAGGCAGGCCAGAGGGTACAAAATCTAAAATTAAAACAGAGCCGGAGTGCTGGCGTCGGATGTGCCATCCCCATCGGAGTGCCGCCTGAGGTGATCGTCTCAGGTGGCTTAATGGAAGAACCGCCCCTGCCTCCAGAGGTGAATCGAATGCTGATCGGCCAGCCAAACAGCCCCGGCAGGAGGACATGTCCTCCAAAGCACAAGAGGGGCTCCAGGATGCTCCCGAGGCACCAACCTTTGAGGAGCTACCAGTTTTGTGTTCTGGGATGTTGGCTCAAGCCCCATACGGCAGTCTACCCAGACTTCGACCATCTCCCTCAATCAGCGTATGCTGGCTCTCGAGTGGAGTGTGGCAGTGATCCTGGCAGCATCCGTGCCTGTGGCCTCGAGGCCCTCTGGATTCCAGATCTCCATGCCGAGCCTGGATGTCGGTACCTTATGGCCTTCGACTTCATCCATACCGAATTTGGAACTGGTACTGTTGAGGCTGATACCGTTGTCTCCTTTGGAACCAGTCGATAACCGAAGTGGTCAAGCAAACTGGGTGTCAGCACAACTACCTCAGAGCATCAATACAAAGATCGTCATCTGGCATTGGAAAGGCATTGGTGCCAAGATTCTGATAGCCACTACTTTGAGTTTTTGCCTGATTTCAACTTTGATTCCTTGGAATCTGATGTAGAGTCCCTCAGTTCTCAAGGCTTCGTTGATATTCCTTCTGATCCTTCACCACCACAGCAGTGGCGTTGTTCCTCACTGAAGGATAAGTCCTTCCAGGACTTTATCAGGGATATAGCAATGGTTCTCTTGATTACAGTTGCCACCGAAAAGGAACCAAGGGCCGAGGAGCTGGCAATGCTCCAGTATCCCGTGAAACCTAAAGAGGCTGCCACAGTCCCAGTGCATCGCATTCTGAATAACCTCATGCTGCACATGTGGGAAGCTCCTCTGACCATGGCCTCAATTAATAAGACACTTGACACGATGTGCAGGGTTCCTGAGTGCCCAGACTTCCAGAAACCCCAGCTTCTACGCCATTCCATGGTGGTCGAATCGGCAATGCGCTGTATTAAAAGTTCCAAGAATCATTCTTTGGTTACTCCAGGTAGGGAATCAAGAACTCTAGATGCCTTCGGATGTTGATGTTTCCAGGCAATGATGCTGTCCTCTAGGATTAACTCCTATATCGTACAGGGGAATGTTCCTAAAGGATATCACTAAAGATCTTGGGGAATTTTCCCCTCTCCTGCCAGTTGACAAGCAGGTTGTTTACGAGGCCCTACTTAAGCATAATCAAAATACTTCCAAGTTACTCACCAGAGCTGCTTTTGACTGCTTTGAATCCACTAGCAGAGCTGCAGCGGTATATATTGAGGCCAGGAGGTTGGTCTGGTTAAAGGCTTCTGACCTGGAGCAGTGGGTCCAGGATAAATGCAATCATTACACCTCATTTTGACTTTACCAGTACTACTCTACAAGGTATCACAAAACAGGCCTTAAGACGACTTCAAATAGTCCAAAATGTTGCAGCTTGAATAACTATTTATTTTATTTATTTATTTATCAGATTTCTATACCACGCTCTTTAAAATCAGCGCAGTTTACAATTAACAACCAATTGCACAAAGCAGCGGAGCATGCGGTGTACATTACATATAACAGGTTTTACAACTTGGGTTAAACAGGTAATGTGTTCCATTGAGTTAACTATGAACACATTACCCCAACACTGCATACTCTCCACTGGCTACCCATTCAAAGCTGCATTAATTACAAAATTCTGGTATCTACTTTCAAATTAATAAATGACATTGCCCCTTCATACCTATCCATATTCATCTCAAAGGAAACCCTCAATCGAAATCAATGCAACCAGAATAAAAACAAACTGGTTATACCATCGGACTTCAGGAAATCAAGAAAGTTAACAAGCAACAAAGCATTTTCACATGTCGCCCCATAACTTTGGAATGCCCTACCAGACAACCTCAGAGAATTAAATGACCTCCAAACATTCTGCAAAAAACTAAAAACCCACCTATTTTCCATCCATTTTGGCACACAAGCAGAATGCAATACCTCTGACACAACACCCTCTTCCTTCTAAACCTTACCAAGAGAAATACCACTCTACACGCAGTCCAGAGCTGTAAATAGTTATATTAGGAATTTGTAACCATGTTTATGTATATAGTTGAATTTTTCTTCATCTATGTATATAGTTCCACTTCGTTCTATGTAATTGAATATGTACTTGTTACCTGTAAGATTCAAAATGTTGTTAATTGTAAACCGCGATTGATCTTTTTGGAAAAAACGGTATAAAAAGATTTTTAATAAATAAAATAAATAAAAATAAATTGGAAAACATCTGCTGTAGAGGTGAGAATCTCTTCGGGAAAGGCTGGAGGAAGAAGGCGGGTGAGATTGAAACAGATGATCTCACTCTCAAATGCCTCTCTAGAAAGACAGCTGATCCTTCTAGAAAGAAGGTCTCCACCAAAAAGCCCTTCTATCCTAAAAAGAAGAGATACTATCCATCTTATCCACCTTACCCACATTATCAGCTGCAGCAGCCTCAACAAAAGCAGCAAGGCCCACATCAGCTCAGGAGGCCTAAGACTCCCAAACTTCAACCATCTCCACAGGCCCAGCCTACAACTGTTTTTTGTCTCCTTCCTGGAGAACATACCACACTTCCCCTGAAGGATCCCCATCCTTCTCACATTAAAGGCCACTTGGTCCACTTTGGCTTCATCCCGAAGGGTATTCACAAAATATCTATCAGTAGTTGCGTCCTACCTCCGCACCTTGGGCATCTTCGTCTTTCCCTACTTAGACGACTGGCTCATCAAGGGTGATTCCCCTCAAGTACTAAGCCTGTTGCTTCACCACACTCACTGTGCTTCAACATCTAGGCTTTGTCTTAAACTTTCCAAAGTCTCACCTTGCTCCTACTCAAAAATTGGAATTCATAGATGCACTCCTAGGCACTGTGCAAACCTGAACCTTTCTCCCAGGAGACTGCCTGCAGTGCCTCACAGAGCTCGCAAGCCAGGTTCAGTGACAATGTCTCATCACAGCAAGGAGCATGCTTTGTCTGCTGAGATACATGGCCTCCACCATACATGTGGTCCCCTTTTCTCATCTCCACATGCATCAGGCACAGTGGACCCTTTCCTCTCAATGGAAAGTTGAAGGATCAACTCAGAAACAAGGTCATCATCACACCTCAGCTAGTCAACTCTCTCCAGTGGTAGTGTATGCCTCAAAATCTGCTCGTCGGGTCATCTTTTCAGATGCTTCCATCTCAATGTACCCTCATGACAGATGCTTCCAAGCAGGGGTGGGGAGCTCACTTGGATGGCTTAAGTACACAGGGTCTCTGATCTCATCAGGAATCTGCCCATTAGAACTACAGGCAATAGCCAATGCTTTTTGAGTTTTTCAATTTCAATTGGCAGGACAAATTGTTTTGATCCAAACTGACAACCAAGTAGCAATGTTCTATATCAACAAGCAGGAAGGCATGAGGTCTCTCCTCCTCTGCGAGGAAGCGATCCGCATCTGGACATTTGTCATCGCTCATCACATGCTTCTCCGAGTGGTTTACCTCCTGGGGGAACTCAATATCCTAGTGGACAAGCTGAGTGAAGTCCTTCTACCGCACGAGTGGACTCTCCATCAAGATGTGGCTGATCGCATCTTCAAATTATAGAGAATCCCCATTATGGACCTCTTTGTCACCCCGTTAAACACACAGCTCCCTTGCTTCTGCTCCAGGGTTCCGTCTCCACAGTCAGGCCTCCGATGCATTCCTCCTTCATTGGAGGAAGGGTCTGCTTTACGCTTATCCACCCATTCCCCTGATACCGAAGACTCTGTTCAAGCTACAAGTTGATAGGGGAACAATGATACTCATAACTCATTCTGGCCTCATCAACCATGGTTTCCCCTGCTCTTTGGACTAGTTCAGAATCAACCTCTCAGTCTGGGATTTGCGCCTGACCTCCTCTCACAGAACCAGGGCACGCTTCTCCATCCCAATATTTGAGCACTCTGGCTGATGGCATGACTGATGAAAAGATAGTCCTTTCAGACCTGAACCTGCTGGAGGGAGTTAAAGATATCCTCTTTGCATCCCAAAAGGACTGCACCCAATATACCTGTGCATTCATATGGTGCAGATTCGTGCTATGATGCTCTCGGAAGGATATCAGCTTCTTCATTTGCCTGGTGGAATCATTATTTCAATATCTTCTCCACCTTTCTACTGCAGGTCTTAAGACCAATTCTATTAGGGTCCACCTCAGTGCCAGTGCGGCCTTGCACCAACTGGTGGATGGACGAACCGTCGTCTCTCATCCTTTAGTAGCTCCTTTACGCGTCATCTTTTCTTGACTAAACCACCAATCTGGCCCCCGCCAGTAGCCTGGGACCTCAATGTGATACTCGCTCAACTGCTTAAACCTCCCTTTGAGCCCCTAGCCTCTACTTCACTGAAATTTCTAACCTGGAGGTTTCCTTCCTAGTTGCACTCACCTCGGTTCGCAGGGTTAGTGAAGATGATCTGAAACATTTGCTTCTCAAGATCAAGGAACATAGACTTAAAATGGGCCTGCACCTTAATGTAAAAAAGACAAAGATCATGACAATTGGCAAAATCAATAAGTTCATTGTTGATGGAGAAGAAATTGAAACAGTGGACAACTTTAACCTACTTGGATCAACTATCAATAAACAAACAACAAGCAGTCAAGAAATCTGATGATGCATTGCTTTTGGCAGAATGGCTATGAAGGAACTTGACAAGATTCTCAAGAGCAGAGATGTCTCTCTTCATACAAAGATTCAACTTGTTCAAGCCATGGCATTTTCAATAACATCATATGGATGCGAAAGTTGGACAGTGAAAAAGATAGGAAGAAAATCAATGCCTTTGAATTATAGTCCTGGCGATGAATACTGTGTATACTATGGACTGCCCGAAGAACAAACCAGTCAGTACTAGAGGAGATCATAGTAACATAGTAAATGACAGCAGATAAAGACCAATTGATCCATCTAGTCTGCCCAGAGAGGAGAGGAAGTTTGAAAGGAGCAATTCCCTAAAGGCTGTGTTTCACTGTATGTAAGTTTCTATGCTACAAGATCAAATCTAAGCTTTCTTTAGAAGCTCAGATGACAAGACTTCGACTTTCATACTTTGGATACATCATGCGAAGAGAGAGATCATTAGAGAATGACATCATGCTTGGCAAGGTAGGAGGTCAGCACAAAAGAGAAAAGCCAGCAATGAGATGGATCAATACAATAACAGCAGCTATGTGTGCCACTCTGTCAACAATGAGTCGCCTGACTGAAGACCGAACACAGTTTAGGTCAACTATCCAGAGGGTCGCTATGAGTCGACACTGACTCAACGGCACTTAGCAACAACAACCATGACCAGGTGGTCCTGCGCACACATCCACACTTCCTGCCGAAGGTAGTTTCCCCCTTCCATCTTAACCAGTCAGTCATCCTTCCAACCTTTTTTCCAAGACTACATACAGCTCCATACCCTAGATTGAAAGCGAGCTTTAGCCTACTTCTTAGTCAGAATCAAGGCTCACAGGAAATCACAGCTCTTTATCTCCTTTGATCCTAGTCACCTGGACAAACTGGTGATGAAGCAGACTTTATCTCACTAGTTGTAGGGTTTTCTTTTCTTTTCTTTCTCAGCTATAGACCTCATTGAGTAGAAGGGCTGGGAAGGCAGGAAGGCAGGCATGCAGGTGCATTGGGATGTTCCCAAAGGCTTTCCTATTGGGTGCTGGGGAGTGTTCCCCTGCAGGCTCCGTTAGAGGATGACACCTGTATGTGAAGATTGATTCCTGTTGTTCCCAGAGATCACCTGTTACAGGTGAGTAACTGCGCTTTATTCTCACTCAGAAGTCCAAGCTTCGCAGTTCACTGTTCCATTCAGCAGCTTAGATCCCAGGCATTCCAAACCGACAAATATTAAGTGCAAATTAACCTGGCTTCCAATCATGAAACCCCTCTTTCCTTTCCTATTTTGTCCAGCTATAGAGTTTCCTTTTGAACTTGGTGCCTCCAGCTCCTTTTAAGTAGACAAAATCCTATTTGTGAAGAAAACCTCCAGGCAACCAGAATCACACAAAGAGCCCCACCTGTTCCAGGTTTACCCCCTCTAACTGTTTCCAGCTGTTTGGCCTTTAAAAATTCTACTACGGGGGGGAGGATCCAAGATGGCGATCGGTAAGGCGTGCTCCGCTGACTGGCTTGTGCTGTGGCTGCGGTTTCTCGCATAAAATTCTCCTTTGTGTCTATTTTCCCTTTTCTTGTGATGGGGAAGAGAAAGGGGAAGGTTAAGTTTCCTGAAGCTGACCTTCCGCCTAACCAGCAGCCTATAACCAAGTTTGTGGCCGTCGGAGCTTCTCAGTCTGTTGCCGGGGTTGGTATTGGAGCTGACTTGAAGGCGGTCCTTTCAGCCTCAGACGTTAGTCTGAGCCCCGAGCAACGTGTGCCGCCTGGTGAGCCCTCTTTGCTGCCTGTTGGTCTGGATTCCCGGCCACGGATGCACCCCAACGAGGGAGCCTCTGCTATGCCGATTTCAGGAGGAATGCCAGAGGTGGGTGTGCCGCATATCGCTGGAGGTGGGGGTGAGGTTATTCTGGTCACCCCGAAAGTGTATGGAGGAGATCCGGAGTCCCAGCGGTCTAGCGAGATGGAGTTTTCTGCCTCGAGGGATGCAGGGAGACCCGGGGTTACAGCTGGCGGCACTACCCTGGAGAAACCAGCGGTAGTAACTTTGGACTCCATTTGGTCTGCAATTGTTTCGTTGGAGTACTCTGTTTCCAAGCGTTTGGACACTATGGAGAAGATTGCACAGGACTTTCAGGCAAGGTTGTATGGACAGGAACAAGCCAGTAAAGACTCTGCTCAAACGCTAGAAGTGTTTTCTACACAAGTTGTTGATTTGAAGACACAGTGCTCTGCCCTTATTAGGGAAAGCACAGTAATTAATGCTAAGCTGGAGAAGTTGGAAAATTTCTCCAAAAAGTTAAACCTGCGAATTGTTAATTTCCCTGTTTCTTCTGCTGTTTCCCCGGTAGAGTTATTTAAGAAATATTTGAGGGAGGTTTTGGGGTTGCTGGAAAATGCCCTTCCTCCCACCTCTAAAGTATATTATTTACCTATGAAAAAGCGTTCTAGTTCTGTTAATGTGGTTGCCAATGCGGTGGGTGAACAAGGGGATAGTCTTGATGCTCTGAACCTCTCTCAGGTATTAGAAGCCTCTGATGAGGAAATAACTAGGAGAGCTACTCTTTTAGTAACGTTTGTTCTAGAGCCAAATAGGTCTTGGATCCTGAGATTGTTCTTTAGAAATTCTGATAAAATCTTTTTGGGTCAGAAAGTTTGGATTTTTCCTGATGTTTCTTTTGTGACTCAGGGAAAAAGGAAAGAGTTTCTCACTATTTTATTTAGCTGTATTTATATCCCACTTTTCATGGGGTCAAAGTGGTCAATTGGGAGATACATTTAACACGAGGGGATATGACACACATACGCTAATACATACAGGGAACATAGGCAATGGAGGGTTAAGTGGCTTGCCCAAGACCACAAGGAGTGCCTATAGGACTAGAAATCCCAGTCCCTCCAGCCTAAGATTGCTGTCCCCAGGTGGGACTTGAACTCCCAGCCCTCTGGCCTGAAGTACCTTGTCCTAACCACTAGGCCACTCCTCCCTATGTGTCCTGAGGTGGTTTTGTTAGGTTTTTCCTTTATATTGAAATTTCCCTGTAAATGTCTTATAAAGTCGGCTTCGGCTAGATTTATCTTTTATGATCCTAAACAATTGCGTACGTTTTTGGATGGCAGAGCTACCCTTTGGGATGTTCCAGCTCCAGTGGAGCCTATTTAGATCGACTCATCTAGGGCACTTATGTTGAATTTACGCCACTCGGTCCTATTTTCTTTTCTGTTATTAATGGTTATTTCCTGATTGGTAAATTATAACATCTAGCCTTTTTCTGTGCTTCCTCCCCCTCCTTTTTTTGGGCTGGTAGTGTTAGGTAAATGCTCTGTATTATTATTGTAATTGGATTATTTTCTTTTGTTTTAATGATTTCTGTGCTCTTTACCTTTCTATTTCTTTCAAGTATGGAATATTGCTTGATGTATTGTTGAAAATTTAGAAATAAATAATAAAAAAAAAAAAATTCTACTACAGTTATCCCGAATCACTTTCAGCTGGCTTTTTAGCTCAGAATGCTATAGACTACAAGGTCCATCAGGCTTTTTCCAGGCCCACCCTCATTTCCTCTCTGGGCTTCAGTAAGCTCTCTAGAACTCCCACTAGATATAAGGTACCTGAAGTTCAGGAGAGGCATGCTTAATTTTCTGTGATCTCCAAACTTGAAAGGAGCTGGTAAGTTTAGCAGTAGACTTGTTGCTTATTTTGAGATGGCTGTGAGGAACATGATAGTGCCATACTGGAAGCAGAAGCCGATCCCATACTTGGACTAGTGAATTAGAAAATCTTGAAAACTGATGGTTTTGGAAGGATTAACCCATCGCAGGTTGGGGAAAGAATACAGGTATGATAGGGGGAGGAGTGGCCTAGTGGTTGGGGGCAAGGTACTTCAGGACAGAAGGTCAGGGCTTCAAATCCCACTAGAGGACAGCAACCTTGGGCCAGAAGGACTGGAGTTTCTAGTCCCACAGGTGCTCCTTGTGGTCTTGGGCAAGCCACTTAACCCTCCATTGCCCATGTTCCCTGTAAATAGTTATCTCCAAGTTATAAGGCCCTGTTCAATGTAACTTCAGTTTGTTCAACGTAAACCACCTTGATATCATGAAAGGCAGTACATAAGAAATGTTAAATAAATAAATGATAAAATCTGAAAGCCTAAGAACACCTCTAGTTCTGCTGTCAAGGCAATACTGGGTACGGAGTAGGCTGGAGGGAAGAATGAGCTGGCAGAGCTGGGAGCAAACTATATGAGATTTTGAGATTTGGGGCTTCTCAAGGGTATGAGTGGACATTTGGGTGTGAAAATGTGTGTTTGAGGGAGGACATAAATATCTTTCAGATGAAGGAGGGAGAGAAGATTGCGAGGGTCTGTCATCTAGTCCACAAGTTTCTGGAGGAAGAGAGGGGAGGGGATTCATGGTTTCAACTTTTCGTAGAAAGGAAGGAGGATCTTCCCCTGCATGATTTCAGTCATCTGGTTCCTCTAAGGATGTGGGATTGTGACATTCTGGAACCATGAGATGGAGGGAACTAAGAGGCTAGGCTAAGACAGATAAGAATTTCCTGACAGTTAGTGAGGGAAAATGTGCCTTTAGTTCACTGGCAGAGGTTTAGCATACAGCAATTTGCAGACTCAAACCATATTGCCCATTGCTTGAGGAAGAGCTTCAGTACAGTAAGCAATCTTAATGAGATCAACTCACAGAAAGAGAAATGAACTCACAAATATGACTTTGCTGGATGGATCTGAGAAGAATATTGGAAATACTATAGCCAGCAAAATCAGGGTAATGAAGTACATACCTTTAGAAGACTGGCGTTTTGTTACCATCTTTAGTATTTTCGTAGAGATAATAAAGGAACTGAACTGTAGGCATAAGTGCTCAGGTGAAGCCAGGTGCAGGCTCGGAAATGTGCAGAGGTCAGGTGTGGCACTTAGTAGATGGGTGTCTGGATCTGGAGCTCGCAGGTGGTAAGAGCTGGAGCAGAACTGGAGTTAGATCAGTGCTGCAGATCTTGAGCTGGAGTCGAAAGGCAGAATGCAGGGCTGGAATAGGGACTGGAGTGGAACAGGGCCTGGAGTGCAACCAGAGCTGAGGGTCTGAAACAGGTATCAGGCAGGCTGCAGGGCTGGAGCAGGAGCTCAATGTCAGCTGAAACTATAGGCGAAGATCTGGAGTCTGGAAGCAGATCACAACTGAAGCAAGGAATAGTAATTATTTATTTATTATTATTTTATTTGGTTGCATTTGTATACCGCTTCTTCCAGCGATCAGTAGCGGTTTACATTACATTACACACGGCACAGCAAACATTTGTTACACGGAGCGAGAAGCAAATTATTTACATCTGCATTTCTTGAATTTGAAGTTGTACAGCTTGGATTATTTACAGTTTAATTTATACAGTGTGGACTATTTACAATTATAATTTATACATGAGCGTGTTCTTAGTGAGTTTGTGTTGTGATGCGGGGTTTGATTTTTTATGTCTTTATTTATGTTATGCTGTAGCATTCTTGGAATAGGTATGTTTTTAGTTTTTTCCTGAAATCCTGTAGATCGTTGTTTGCTCTCAGTGCGTCTGGTAGTTTATTCCATTGTGTGGGAACTATATATGAGAAGGCTGTGTTACTTGTGAAAACTTTCACAGTGCGGATGTGTGGTGGGACATGTAGGGAGTTTAAGTTGTGTGCTCTTCTGCTTCTTTTAGGGGGTTGCATTGTGATGAGGGTGGAGAGGTAAGATGGTGCTATGTTGTGTATCAGTTTGAATGTGGTTACTATTAGTTTGTATCTTATGCGGGCAGTAATGGGAAGCCAGTGTAGTTCCATTAGGATTGGTGTGATATGTTCAGATAGTTGTCGTTTCATTATGATCCTGGCTGTGACATTTTGCACCATTTGCAGTATGTTAAGGGGTTTTTTTGGTAGCCCTTGGAGAATGGCGTTACAGTAGTCTAGGTGAGGTGTGATGAGTGCTTGAGCTACTGTTCTGAAGTCCGCATGTTCAATGATGTTGTGTAGAGGTTGGAGGACCCTTAATTTGTGGAATATTGCCCGGTTTAGTCGTCTTAGGTGGTTTTCCATCTTGAGGTTTCTGTCAAATGTCACTCCTAGGTATTTTATCTCGTTTTTGATGCTGTATGACTTATTCTTCATGGTGACAGTTGTGGGAGGGTTGAAGTCCGGTTTATTGGAGATGTACATTACTTCGGTTTTCTTGTGGTTTATTGACATATTGTTTTGCTGCAGCCAGGTTTGTGTTTCCTTAAGGCATTCCTCTAGGTGGTTATAGTTCGGGTTGATTGTGTCCAGTTGAGTATATAGCATTATGTCGTCTGCATAAACGTGGTAATTAATCTTGTGTTTCTGAAAAATCGTACAGATGGGTTTTATGTAGAAGTTGAACAGTAGTGATGACAACGCTGAGCCTTGAGGTATTCCTTGTGTTTGTGGGAATGCCTTTGATTTTTCTTGATTGAAGTGTACCTGCTGCATTATGTTGGTTATGTAGGACCGGAACCATTTTAGGGGAGTTCCTTTTATATATATATTTTTTTATTTAACAAATTTTTATATACCGCAACCTTCCGAGGATCAGGTGCATGGTGGGCCTCGAGTTATGGGCCACCGCCTAAGGGCCACGCCAAAGGGCCCTCTGGAGAGGCCCTCAGGCACGGGTCCGCCAGGCGTGGGCGTGCCTGCTGGTGCTCTTTTGTTCGAGCAGGGGCTGCCCCGATTGGGCGGCCAAAGCGGCAGGAGGCGGCATGGATGTCGGCGGTGGCTTTATCCCTCCTGGGAGAGCCTCTGGGGCTGGAGAGGCTGTCGGCACGGCTGGCGCTCTTTTATTCGAGCAGGGGCTGCCACGATTGGGCGGCTGAAGCAGCAGGAGGCGGCTGGAGGCGGCGCGGATGTCGGCAGCGGCTCTATCCCTCCTGGGAGAGCTTCTGGGGCTGGAGAGGCTGACGGCACAGCTGGCGCTCTTTTATTCGAGCAGGGGCTGCCCCGATTGGGTGGCCGAAGCAGCAGGAGGCGGCTGGAGGCAGCGCGGATGAACTGGAACTGGAGGACTCAAGCAAAGGAATATTGCAACAAAAATTCAGCAAAGTTTGATAGCAAGAGAAACAGGATAACCTTCAGGTTATTGTGAACAGGTCCCTGCTTCCTAGCAACCTTTTTCAACATTAGACAATCTTGGATGTGAAGTGGTGCGTGGCCTTAGAAGATTCTCAGCATGATTGTCTTCTCTATGGGCAAGCTTTGGGTTACTAGTGGGGCTGATGGTTAGGACTTCTGGGCTAATGGTACATTAAGGTGGTGTCTTTCCCTGACAACAGGCCATTAAAATTGCCATTGTATGTGCTAACTTAGGGGTATCAAATTGCAATCTAGAGATGCCAAGTCTTGCTCACTAGGAATGTGTGTCACTTATTGGAGAGCCTTTCACTCTCACACTCTTTGAGCTCCTTCTTTCACACATTAGAGCCTCAGTGCTGATCCTGATCACATATAAAACCAAATAAATAAATAAATAATGACACAAGAAAAGAAATGGCAAGTGGTCCAACTAACAGGAAGACATCTGAGCACACTTCCTGTGGCCTGCCTCCCCTGATTCATCCCTTTCCCTGTACCTACAATTACACTCGATCTGAAACCTACTGAATGTGCATACATTTAGCTGGGGCAAGTTCTTCAAATGAGTGGAAGGCAATTTTCAGCTCAGAGAATTTGCCCATCGCTCTGATCCCACACGCTAGCAAAATTCTATTGAAGATTATTCAATAGAGACTACAACCATACCTGGAACAAGAATTACCTGAAGTGCAAGCAGGGTTCAGGAAAGGGCGAGGAATGAGAGACATCATCGCGGATGTGAGATGTATCCTTGAAAAGACTAAAGAATACCAAAAGGATATCTATTTGTGCTTCATCGACAACCGCAAGGCTTTTGACTGTGTAAACCATGAGAAACTCTGGCCCACATTAAGAAGCATGGGTATATCAGAACATCTGATCTTTCTCTTGCACAATCTGTACATTGATCAAGAAGCAACAATTCGAACGGAACAAGGAGAAACAGAATGGTTTAAAATAAGCAAAGGTGTACGACAAGGCTGCATACTTTCCCCCTACCTGTTTAATTTATATGCAGAACAAATCATCAGAGAAGCAGGATTGTATGAAGACAACAGAGGTGTGAAGATTGGTGGAAGACTTATCAACAATCTTCGCTGTGCTGATGATACCACATTACTGTCTGAAAGTGAAGATGATCTGAAATATTTGCTTCTCTCAATCAAGGAACATAGGGGGATGTTTACTAAAAACCGGAAATGTGCGCGCCGCAAAAGAGCGCACGGAAACGCGGCACTGAAACAATAATAAACGCGTTTAAACGCCCTGCACACGTGCGTGTCATCCCCGCAAAGGTGCGCGGCACACTAACGGGCCC
This sequence comes from Ichthyophis bannanicus, assembly GCA_033557465.1. Lineage (NCBI taxonomy): Eukaryota > Metazoa > Chordata > Amphibia > Gymnophiona > Ichthyophiidae > Ichthyophis > Ichthyophis bannanicus. The sequence continues at coordinate 230,669,453 of CM066043.1, read as the reverse complement.
CGTACAAGTGCGGGCCCGCAAATGTCCGATAGAGGCGTGGAACGGCTAAAGGAAGGCGGAGGAAGGCTCCGGAGGGGCAGAGGGATGGGTCAATGGGTAGGGAGTGGGAGGGGAGAGGCTCCCCGCACAGTATCGGGCCCGAATTTGCATGTAAAAACTACCGCGAGGGAAACACTCGCGGTAGAAAGCATTTAAAGGGAAGAGAAACCATTTACGTCAGCAATGTACAGGAAAACCGGGGAAACCAGCAAAACGTGAGCAGTGTGATACATGTGCACAGCACAAAAGTGCAAATAAAAATAGAAAATGACCACAACAGAACTATTAAAAATAGTAATTCAGCTGGGGAACAGTTATAGTGATGGGCAAATACAGAAAACACACCCAGCAAAGCTCCAGAAAAAAGAAATGAATTTTGGAAGGGTTTACGGAGCGGAGACTCTTCTAAAAAACATTTCCTTTTGTGGAGCTTTCCTGGGAGTGTTTGCTATGGTTGCCCATTAATATCACTGTTGCCCAGCGTGGTGATATTTTGTCCCCCATTTCCCGTGGTCATTTCCGGGGTTTATGTGCACATTTGTCACCAGACAGGGTGCATATGCCCACAGTAAATTTGCGTAGAGCAGGGTTTGTGACTCCATCCTGCCAGGCTTACTACCTCCAGGGGCTGCACTATCTATGTGGCCATAGTGTGGTGCAGCAGACAGAGTCAGTACCTCGAGGGTCAGAGGTTCAAAGCCCAGCTGGGGCACTTGCCAGCCCAGTCCCCATATTTTACCCACCACTAAACACAGATAGCACAGACACCACTGTATTGCAGGGGACATAAGCATGGGGAAAACACCCATATTTTACCCAACAACGCACACACACCACAACAATGGGCATTACCCACAGCCAAGTATCCCAAATGCAGTCCCATACTGCCACATTCCAATCAGGTCACCTGCTTTTTATGGGAGAAGCTCATGCCAGCATGTTGGCGGATGAGTACATGTGGTGCAGGGGGCAGTGGCTGCTAGCGACAGAAGACAGAGGCCTAGCCATGTGCAGGCTGGCACAGTCCACAGCAACAGACAGGCCCTGCCGGATCCACAGTCATGGACTATCCAGGGAATTCAGCCAAGCTGTGGCTACATGGTGGTGCAGTGCACACAGACAGTACATGCAAGAACAGAAGGTCACAGGTTCAAAGACCAGCTGGGGCTACCAGCAATCCTGCCCACATATTTTCCCCACAAATAAACAGTGACAGTAAGGACACACCTTTGGTGACAAGGACATATGCAATGGTAATACGTCTATCTTTTACCCCACTGAGCACAGACACCATGAACAGGGGCAGAACCTACAGCAGAATCCCCCAAATGCAGTCCTGGTGGGCCACACACCAGTCAGGTTCCATGCTGCCACTCATACAAATGCCTGTGCTGTATATCTATGCACCACCCCCACGGCATGTAGATGTAGCTCATGCATATTCATGAGGGACAGCAGGAAGACCCGAACAGTGTGATGCAAAACTGGGCTGGAGTGGGAAAGCGCTGCCGTAAAGCAGCAGCCAACAGGGGCAGACACACCCACACCCACACCCACAGGCCCCATTGGCCAATGTCTCCTGTAGAGGCAGAACATTGGACCCTGCGTGCATCTCCCAATATCAGCACCTGCATACCTTAGCAATGTCACCCTACACCTAAGGTACACAGCTCTGAAATGTTTGCTAAGAGTACAGGCTGATAGGTATCCCTACGTTACGCACATACTGCTAGTTGACCCCATCCGAACAATCTGTTTGGTGTCTGCGGTGCGTGCTCCAGGCCTGGCCTCTGACGGTGTTCACCACCCTGGGGAGTGACCCCCAGCAGTACTGCGTACCATATCCATGCCTGTGCCGTGCCCAGGACCGGTGTGGTGGCCAAGGCTAATCACCCCCTCAATAGTAGCACAATGCTGGCATAGGTGTGGGAGTGTGTGTCTGTCTATACAGTGTGTGTTGGCTGCAAACACCTTCCCCAACCCACACTGCCAGCACTACTGCCAGTATTGGCCTGCCAATGTGCATAATGAGCAGCAATGTACCATGGGTATAGGTCAGACATGGTGGGCTGGCCAGGATGCATCTGCATAGGGCACTGGCTGTGACATTGTAGTGCCAGGCCACCACCTACACAGACAGGGTGACCTCTGTATGTGCTGCTGGGGGAGCACTCTCACCCTGAGTGTGCAGTGATGACAGCATGGCTAGGCACCCCCATAGTGCTGTATTGTGTTTCTCTCTTGTGATATATATGGGTTTCCTGTTGGGGTCTCCTCACAGAACTCTCTGCTTGTGTGTGCTGCCACCCCAGTTTTGGGTGCATGCATTTCCATCAGGGCTAACCAGCAGACTGTTCACAGCTGGTATGTGTCTTGATGGAGTGCCTTGCAGGGTGCAGTGGCTGATGGCTTGCTGCAGGTGAATATCAGATAGTGCTGGGGTGCATCTTTGGATATCCAGGCCTAAAGTCTGTCTGATCTTGTGTTATGGATGTGTGTGGAGCTGCTTGGACTGCCCTGTATGGTGTCTGTTCCCCAGCAGGACTGGGGTTTGGTGGTGGTGGGGCCCTGTTTGCCACCCTTGGGGGGGGGGGGGGGGTGGTGGTGGTGGTTGTTCTTTGACCACCTAGGGGTTCTTGGGGGTGTCCACTAACTGAGACAGACAGAGATATCCAACATGTTTCTGCAGCACCTTCCTATCTCACAGGTTAGTACTGTTTTGGAGCTCTGTCATGGCCTCAGCCAGCCATGGCTGGTGTTGTGGACCTGGTCCTGGCCGCCATATCACACCCTCAGGGTGAGCACAGTACCCGCACAATGTGACGGTGTGTAGCTACTCTTTGATGGTAGTCCACCCGCTCAGGACCCCCTACCAGGCCGAGGTGCTGTGTGGGTGCACATGGACAATTCCCCCTACCAGGCCGGGTAGCTGTTGGGGTGCATTCCCCATCTTGTGTGCATCTGTGGACAGCTGATTTGCATGTGCAGTGCATCATGGGTACGGGTGGCCTAACCCTATCCTGTCTACAACAGCAGACTGTCTGTGGGGTGACGTGTAGGCTCTCTGCAGCCAGCCAATGGTTACGTCACTCCCTGTACAGCCAGAGGTCATGGGTTCGAACCCACAGTGGGGCCCTTTGATAGGGCTGTCCACAGCTTTATTTTTATTTACTGTACATATGTCTATGCCGGCAAAACCACACACAGCTTACTATACCCATAAGGTGCCTCTGAGGGTGCTTTATAGGGCGCCCTATAGGCCACCTTATGGTTGCCATCCATATAGGGTGCACTATACATTATCCTGTGTCGCAACATACATGGTGTCCTATAGGGGACATTCTAGGGTGCCTTGGCGGACAGTGCACTGTAACATGTGCCTTACGGGCATCCGTATGTTAACACACTGTGAGAGCGGGTTTACTAGTGGTGGGAAATAAAATATAAATGGAAGGCCTCCTACAGCACTCCTCACCATGATACATACTGCCCCAGCCAGCCTTGTTCACTGGGCACTGTGAGAGGTTGAACCCCTGGCCCCTGCACCATTGGTCAGTGTCCTAACCATTGTGCTGTGGCTCTGTTCCTGTGTTTGTGCATCCGCACGCAGCCTTGTAGCCATCAGTGCGCCATCTTGTGGCGCACTAAATTAACAGCGCGCCGCCTTATGCCGCACAACATGGATATGCCCCTAAAATAATGCCTCAGCCAGCTGTCTTCAATGGGCACTGTGGGGAATTAAACCCATGATCCCTGCACGAGTGGTCAGTGTCTTAACCATTGTGCTATGGCTCTGTTCCTGTTATTTGTACATCAGCGCGCCACTTCTCCCTCCCACTATTGGACTGCCCCCTCACACATCAGCGCGCCGCTTTCTGCCCACCGGCTCGCCGCCTTCTGTTGCCCACATTTATCAGCGCACCGCCTTCTGCCACCCAAATTTACCAATGCGCCGCCATCTGCCGCCCACACTAAACAGTGCGCTGCCTCATGCCGTAATAAAAACAACAGTGCGCCGCCTTCTGCCGCCCAAAATTAATATGCCTCCTAAGCACTTTTGCCCATAAATGTTGGTGCCTCAGCTGGTCTTTTTTGTTGAGCGCAATGGGGGTTTGAACCCCTGGCCCCTGCACCATTGGTTGGTGTCTTCACTGTTGTACTACGGCTCTGTTTGGTTTTGCAGCAGCGCCCCACTTAGCCTTCCCACGCGCTAATGTGGGCCCCGCACATTAGCGCGACGCACACACGTACGGTCCGTTTTTTTGCTTTTATCTGCCTGGCCCGCCCACTCCTTTTATGGCACCAGCACACTAACGGGGACCCGCACAGCAACGGAGTTTAGTAAACATACCCCATAGTCTTAAAATGGGCCTGCATCTTAAAGTAAAGAAGACAAAGATCAAGACAACTGGAAAAATCAATAAGTTCATCGTTGAAGGAGAAGAAATTGAAATCGTGGACAACTTTAACCTACTTGGCTCAACTATCAATAAAGAAACAACAAGCAGTCACGAAATCTGACGACACATTGCTCTTGGCAGAATGGCTATTAAAGACCTAGACAAGATTCCCAAGAGCAGAGATGTCTCTCTCCATACAAAGATTTGACTCGTTCAAGCCATCATATGGATGTGAAAGCTGGACAGTGAAAAAGATAGGAAAAAAATGGATGCCTTTGAATTGTGGTGCTGGCGCGAATACTGCGTATACCATGGACTGCCCGAAGAACAAACCAGTCAGTACTAGAGGAGATCAAACCTATGCTTTCTTTAGAAGCTCAGATGACAAGACTTCGACTTTCATACTTTGGACACATACAAAGAGAGAGATCATTAGAGACAAACATCATGTTTGGCAAGATAGAAGGTTTACACAAAAGAGGAAGGCCAGCAATGAGATGGATCAATACAATAACAGCAGCTACAGGTACCAGTCTGTCAACAATGAGCCGCCTGACTGAAGACTGAACACAGTTTAGGACAACTATCCAGAGGATTGCCATGAGTCGACACTGACTCGACAGCACTTAATAGCAACAAGAAGAAGAACAACAACAACAATCTCCACTATGTTTGTACCCTTTCAGAGGCCCCAAGGAAAAGCAAATATCATTTAATGCTGTTTTTTTCATTTGCAAAGCAATACTACACACAAATCTTTCTCGCTTTATAAAATCCTAGATGCACCATCTGAAAAATCTCACTCTTTGGCCTTCAATCTCATTCTTTGGGGTGGTCCACCCTTGGCATCTCTGCAGCCTTGAAGAGCTACCAATGAATTTGGTTTTCAGGATGTCCCTAATGAATAACACTGGTCAACAAAGTTTTACAAAAGTCATGTTACTGAAATAAAAATAGTCATATCTTATCAATTTTTATATGCTGAACACAATTATGACAGTGAAATTGCAAAGTTGGCTCTAGATTTTTTGTAATCTACAAGAATTAATGTTTACATCACGAAATGCATGTCAATAGTAATATAATAGGCCTTCGGTTAATACCTGTAAAATACCAAGTCATAGACTACTTCTTAGATTTTTTCACCTGTCTCTTGTACAGCTGTTCGGGAGCTTCTCTGGGGAGTGTCCAGCAGTAGTCAGCCAGCATTGTAGTGGACCATTTTCCCTGGTATCTTTGCTCCATCCTTGCGATATCCTGGTGAAAACGTTCGTCCTGTTCATCACTAACCATACCACAGTTGTCAGAAAAGAAATCGAGATGGAAATCAAGGAAATGGATCTTTAGAGACTTATTGCAGCCAAGTTTCTGATACTGCATCAGCATGTCTTCTACTAGTTCCTTGTAGTTTTCTGCCCTAACATTCCTGAGAAAGTTTGTTGACACTAGGCGAAAAGCATTCCATGCTTGTTTCGTATCACCCTGCAGCAAGTTGTTGAACCGGTCATCTTTGAACAGCTCTTGAATCTGAGGACCCAGAAAAACTCCCTCTTTAATCTTTGCTTCGCTGAGTCGAGGGAATTTTCATGCAGGTATCGGAAAGCTGGCGAAGTGCAGTCCATGGCTTTCATGAAGTTTTTCATCAAACCTAGTTTGATATGAAGGGGCTGTAGCAGGATTTTGTGAGCCTCAACCAGAGCTGGGTGCTGGATATTCTTCTCTCCAACTGTTACATTTTGTCTGCGATTCCATTCCTTCCGCAAGTAGTGCCAATCCCTTGCTCGGCTATCCCACTCACATAAGAAACACATGTATTTTATATATCCCTGCTGCAGTCCCATTAAAAGGGCAACTACCTTCAAGTCATCACAGAGGTGCCAGCTGTACTTGTTATAGTTAATGGAAGTCAGTAGGTGCTTTAAGTTTTCGTATGTCTCTTTCATGTGGACGGCATGCGCTACTGGAATAGATGGAAGACGGTTTCCATTGTTCAAAAGCACAGCCTTCAGACTCAGTTTCGAAGAGTTTATAAATAGTCTCCAGTCTTGTGGGTCATGAGTGATTTTTAAGGCATTCATGAGGCTTTCAATATCGGAACAGAATACCAGATTACTTTCCTTTCCGACTGTGTATAGTACACTGCTGATGTCAGATGGCTTCAGCAGCCGTCTGGCAGTAGTATTGCATTGCATCAGAAAATGATGCAATCAACTCTGGATGATGTGTGCATGCTGGTATTATGCAATGTGATGCAATATTACATCATTCAAGGCTTATTTGGGATGTTGTTGATGTCCTACTGGATAAATTTACACGGTGAAACATCAAAATGAACTACATGCAATATCTTCAAAACGAGAGCCAATAAAATTTTTTTAATGTTATATTTGTGTTCAGCTCACCAAGATACTAGAGATTAGGGCCTTTTAAAATCAGTAATGATTTCAATGTTGATCAGTGATATTCATGAGAATAGTTGATTCTCATGAATATTCATTAGAGATACCCTGGAAACTTAACTGGTTTGCAGCCCTCCAGGATTGCAGTTGTACACCCTTGTTCTATCTCAACAGTTTCCAGCTTGCACATAAAAATGCAATGTTATGTGTGCCGTCGAATCTATGCTGACTTCTTGCGACCCGGTCCCTGGGTTTTCTTGGCAAGGTGAGACCGGACGTAGATTGGCAGGCCTAACATCCATGCAGAGAGTTTACAGCCCCTGGTATTCCATGTAGTAGCCAGACCCGACTCTGTTTATGTAGGGTCTTGCTTTTATACAGTGGGTGGGCAATAAGAACAATATTACACTGGTGTTACATCTCAGAAAAGCTTCCCCGAAAATTTCCAGTAGATCAACATAATTCATTTCGTAAAGCCCTAAACAGCTTTAGGAACATAAAGCTTATTTTCTCGGCTAGAGCCTCCAGACCTGATGCTGCTAGCCCTCATTTCATTTCACTAGATGAGAGGAAGAAGTGTGCACTGTGTAATTTTAGTAAGTCACATAACGATCACACCCACAGTGCTGACAAAGAACATATGACTTTCAGCCAAGCAGCTGTCAGCTCATAAAGCTTCCAAAACACCAATGCCCTAGATTCCCCACCAGGAACTAAGAAAGCCCGGCATATCTTACCAAGTGACGTATGCCTGATCAAATGCTAGATCTGTCAGATTCGGAAATACAACATTGCCTTGGAAACTTGCATTAAAACAGTAAATGCTAACATTTTTATTGAGAATAATGGTATTTCAAACTGGGGCAGAAATAAACCAAAATGCTCACATTCTCCCATAGCAGTTTTCCTGTGGCATAACAACCTTTTCCCAAAAGAAAATAAATGCAATAGTTAAAGTATGAGTTATGTCATCTTATCAATACGTTTTAAATATAAAGTTGTGTTATGATCTTTCACTGACCGCAACATACAGGCTGTAAAGATTGCAGGGTGCATTTTCAAAGCCATCTAGCTGCCTAACATCAACATTAGTTGGCTAGATCAGTATCTGTGTAACTGTGACACTACTGAGCAGTCAAATTTAGCAATGCAAAATCTAGGTTTTCAAAGGGATGGGGCTAGGTCAGTTAACTTACTGTAGATGTCCAAATGTAAGCCCTGCAATGGCAGGACTAAATCCAGCTGGCCAGATTTAAACTAATTTCAGCTACCAACCTGTCTGTTAGGAGGAGTAGCTTAGCATTGAGAGCAGTGGGCTGGGAACCAAGGAGCTAAGGTTCAAATCTTGCTGATCTGCCTTAACCCTCCATTGGCTTAGATACAGATTTAGATTGTAAACCCTGCGGGGACATGGAAATATCTATTGCATCTGTATCAGCTAAATCCAACTAAATAAACGTACCCAGCCAAAATCTGGTGGCCTAAGATATTTCCTCTGCCCAGTGCTTAAAACACACACCGTAGGGGCTATGTGATGACATTACGTAGCTTCAGTCCCTTTGCAACCTGGAGTTCTGCTGGACACTCAGATGACAAAGTAGCACCAACGGTGATATTGATCCAGTAAGAATACTGTGTTCATTTTCAGCGCACAGTGCTCTAAAGCACGCCTTGAACATTTCTTACTCCCGATGCCGTAAACTATTAGATGCAAATTATGCTGTGTTTAAAAGTGTGTGCTGTCAGAAAAAATAGCGTACACTACTGTGGTAAAATGCAACTGTGCTGCATCATGACTAAAATATCTCCCTTCCTGTGAATGTGTAGAGATATTGCAAGCCCATAACTGAAACACACAACAGGTCCTCTCTATTATGCATGTTGGGGAGCATATTCCAAGGGAGTAATGAGGTTAGTGACCTGCTAACTGTGTTACTTCCACTGAGTGGGATATTCAGCGGTACATACACCTCTTAGGGGGGGCAGCACTGAGAGTTAGCTGCTGACCGGTTAATTCTCACTGGCTAAAATTAAGCAAAAAATGTAGGTGGTTTAGCTATCCGGCCAGCAGCTGAATATTGCCAATGACTGGATAGCTAATCTGCTATCGGGCAACATGGATATTCAAAGTCACTGGCCCGATATGGTCCTGATTGAATATTCAGGTATAATTTAAAGCGACGACGGCCAGCCACTTTAATTGTGCTGACCACTGCAGCTGGATATGCACCCGTTATTTTTAATTCTGCAGTTTCCTCCTATTCCTGTGGACTTCAACCACAGCTGGATCCAGGATTGGGAACTGTGCTATCAGCCTTCATTCACAATTACTTAGGGATCTTTAGGAGCCCTGCAATCCACTAAATCCAGTCACTAGTTGATATCATTGCCCACTGACTGTAACTCATTTATACCATCTTCCTTACCAGGGGCTGTAACCCAGTGCTTTTCGAACTTTTATTACATATGACCACATTCTAAATAACTGAAAATTCATGTGACCCCAGATGATGATGAATGCAAAACAGCAGGTGTCCAGCCTCTACCCCCTCCCTACACTCATCTAAAGCAGGAAGGCAAAGGCAGCAGTAGCCAACACAGGGTCCCTTGTGCCAGTGTGCAGTGTATGCTTACAGACTCCAATACTCAGCATGGGTTTCCAGATTAACAGGAATCGTATCCAGGAGGGGGCAAGGGCCTATGAATGTTTGCTAACTCACAGGTCACATGCTGATTGCTATTACTTTGCATAGGTCACAGTGAAAGTCCAGAGAGAAGGGGAAATGGTCATGTTTCTGTGACCCTATCCACTGATGATATGATCCCATTTGGGGTCCTGACCCCAAGTTTGGGAATCACTGCCAAAAGGGACTGCTACAACTGGGAAAAGTTCTGTACTTGTATTTATCTTCTGGAATATACTCTAAATCTTGGGGAAGAAAAGGAATTCTTTGGGTTAAAGCTGATAAATCTGTGTATTTTGGAATTCAGTGTTTTTGCTGAGTCAGTCAGGTCTTACTACCACCAGAGAGCTTTTCATTTAAATCAATCAGAGTATAGCTTAGTATAGAAAGTAAAATAGAGTAAATAATCTCTGAGTAGAAAGAAATACATTTGTTTCTAGAGAACTTTTCATTTAAATCAAATCAGAGTATAGCTTAGCATACAAGTAGAATAAATAGTCTCTGAGTAGAAAAAATAAACTTGTTTCTAGTGACCTTTACAAAGAGGCCTTCCAATTAGGAGGCAAAAGATCTGTGATGTTGTCTTAAATCGGTATTAAAGCCAAGTGAGAGATCAAAAGGGCAATTTGAAAGGCCCCCCTCTATCTAGCCAAGGGCTATGTGACTCACCTAGGAAATTGATAAGACTTTATCTTAGAAGCACAGGTCAGGGCACTGTGTAGCAAGCCAGCTTTTATTAAGTCTTCTTTCCCTCCCACCCATGCTAAGGATAATCTTAGCTTTATAGCCTCTTAAACCTATTAAAGGAAAGGAGGTGCCTATATTCACTTTCAGGTGTGGTTGGTTATCCTCATCAGGAATAGATTAATTAAGGACCTGAGATTATTTAATCTTGAGGAGAACAAAGTCCATTGAACGTATTGGAGTCATTTTGATCCTCATTTAACGGTTCTGGACGTCTGATCCAGACATTCACATCCACTAAACATCCAGATCGCACTGGTGGGAACAGAGCTCCCCACACGTATAGCCGACATGTGCAGGGAGCTCTGTTCATGGGTGGGAGAGGGTGAGCCAGGGGAGGTGTGAAGGCGGACAGTGGGTGGTGACTGACTCTGGATGTACAGGGCTGATTCAGAGGTTGGCCCTGTATGTCTGGGGTTGGCCATCTAAACAGGGGACTTATTCCACCTTTAAGGTGGAATAAGTCCCCCTGGACGTCGGGAGCTGCTGGTACCAGGGCGCTTAAAGAAGGTGAGAGGGTGCAGAAGGTTCACTGCAGCCCAACCCTGGCCATGCAAGGCCCGATCGAGGGTCAGGCTGCAGGGAAAGCACCTTGCAGAGGTCAGCCTGGGATTGCGGCTCCTGCATGGAGCCGCGGTGCCATGGCAACATGACTCCATGGCACTGTGACTCCATGCAGGAGCCAGGCTGGGCAAGTTGGGTAGTTGGCTGGAAGTCCGAGGTGCCTGAATCAAGGCATGTACTGGACGTTGTGATAAGGAAGCTTATCATAGCTCAGGAAGGAGCTATAAAAAAGGTGAAGTGACTCTGAACAAGCAACCTGTCAGTTCTGGTAGAAATAAGAAAACAGAATTTTCCCATAAAAGACTACCAGTCTCAGAATGCACGAGGTTTCCAACAGCCATTAGAGGAGCTGAAGTGGGGAAACGTGTGTTCAATCAGGAGGGCTATGAGGTAATCCCTAAGCACTCATCTCAAAGGGCAGGGCCTGATTCAGCACAGCTGCGCTGTGTTAGGGTGGAGCACTCATCTAGGCAGAATAAAGGTAGTTTATTCTACAGAGAATTATCCTCATCATCATCATCTTCATGATCAACTTGGATATCCTCATCCTCAGTTTCATCTGGAGGATCATCAGAAGCAGAAGCCAAACCGGACGGACAGAGAGGGCAAGAAACCCTTTGGAAGAAGGAAGAGAAAAGCCTTTGGGAGGTCTAGAGGAGTCTGGAGCAGTACGTATACTGGGAGGCATTCCAAGGGCCAGCATACACCATTGGACTGGGGAAAGCCAGAGGAATGGTGCTGCAGAGCTAGGAATCTCCAGACGGTACCTGTGAGGGAGACGGCTGCACGTGGAAGGGACCCTAAGACCCGTGCCAGAAGGTATGTGAAGAGAGATCCAGTGTCCAGGGATCTGGATTGGAAGGCTGGACATAAGAACTGGACTACATACTGGCCAGACTATATAGAGAGGAACTCTAACAGCAATGGAAGCTCAGGTATGAACACTGATCTATGCCCTAGCTATAACCTTGAAAGACAGCAGGGAAACAAGTATTCTCCTGAAAGTGCTCCATTGAGAAATTCATCTGTGCCAATCCATGATATTGAACCCATGATTGTTGAAGAAGGGGGAGGGATTGCAGATGAAGGCTGTGTTTACATGGACTGCTCTCTGTCTAAACTCCTTTGGTAATTGTCTGTTACAAAGTACAGCAACCATCACAAAGAAATACAAACTTGTTCTTTAATCTACTCAGAAAAGCTCCTGAGTAGGATTTTTAGCCACGCAGTAGAATGCAAGCCAGCTAAGGGGTTTCAGCTGGGTAACTGCTAGCAATTGAGCCTTACATAATTGCTTGTGAGCTCTGAGAGAATCACTTCTGAATCTATGTGGGAAGATATAAGAAGTTAACCTGAAAAGAACAGTTTTTCCTTTCTTTGTGGATTTTGTTTGTTGTTTGATACATACTAAGAAAATATTAGCTAAAGCCTACAGAAAAGACCAGTTTGTTACCAACCAGGTCTTTTGCTTTGATTGCCTGACAAGTTCAAATGTTGTTTTCCTGATTTTGTTTTTCCAAGTTTAACACTGAAAGCAAGTAACCTGATTTATGTGCTACCAAGCATATCTGTGTTGGGAGAAATAACCCCATAAATAAATATCTTATTGGCTTTACCCTCAAGCACAACTAATTATTGTGAGCAGCTGTGTCTGGTGTGAATGGACTGCATTGCCCACAATCCCTTGCAAATCATATTGATATATGCACTTGCCAAGACTGTGAACATTCTCACTCAGGCAGCCGTCTGACAACGTCCAGCCACTATGCCGTGATTCTGCTCCCGGAGAAAAGTTGGGTGCATCCTTGGACTGTCAGGTACACTTAGATTGTGAGCCCTTCGGGGACAAGGGAATAAAAGTACCTGTTAGTATATACATGTAAACCGCTCTGATGCGTAAGTAAAGGGCGGTATATCAAATGCCTAACCATAACCATAACTAACCATAAATGTCTGGACGAATGGACGGCCCGTGAACGCACATCTTGGAAATGGCCTCATTAGGTATAGTTGCATTGGTATAAGTATCTCAGGAAACTTAAGTAAGTAAATAACTTGAATACCTAAACAAAACCTTAAAACTAAGATGCAGACAGCAGTCCAGCAGCGAGATGGGGGTTTTCCAGTCTTTTGCATTGAGTGTCACATTTATGATATTCTCCCAGTTGGTGAGGGGTCTTATATGTGCACTAGGAGCAAGAAGATCTTTGCTCTCAGGGAATGAGTCTGATATCTGGAAGCTAGACTAGCAGACTTGCAGGACAGAAGGAAGACAGAAAGGTATATAGACAAGACCTACAGGGACGTAGTACTGAAGTCTTACCTCCAGTCTGGCAGCCTGCCTGTTGCCATGGAGTAGAGAGATTATGTGAAAGGAGAGCATCACCCTGTTGTGGCAGGAAGTGATCCCATAGTAAGGACCTCTCCTCCAGGTGATATAAAATTCTCTCACACTGAGGAGGTTCTCTAGGGCCATGTGCCCTTTAGGGAGGGTTAAGACAGCCGTTATAGTTGGTGATTTGATCATTAGGCATATAGATAGCTGGGTGGCTGGTGGACGTGAGGATCATCTGGTAGCCTGGTGCGAAGGTAGCATACCTCATGCGCCACCTAGATGAGGTTTCAGATAGTGCTGGGGAGGAATCTGCTGTCTTGGTACATGTTGGTACCAAAGACATAGGAAAATGTGGGAGGGAGGTTCTGGAATCCAATTTTAGGCTTTTAGGTAGGAAGTTGAAATCCAGAACTTCCAGAGTAGCATTCTCAGAAATGCTTCCTTTTCCACATGCAGGACCCAAAAGACGGGCAGAGCTCCGGAGTCTCAATGCATAGATGACACGATGCTGCAAGGAAGAGGGTTTTGGATTTGTTAGGAACTGGGCAACATTCTGGGGACAGGAGGGGCTTTTCCAAAGGGATGGGCTCCACCTTAACTGAGATGGAATCAGGCTGCTGGCATTAACCTTTAAAAAGGAAATAGAGTATCTTTTAAACTAGATAATAGGGGAAAGCCGACAGTTGCCTAAGAGTGCATGGTTCGGAATGATGTATCCTTGATGGATACTAGCAAAAGATTGAAACTAGGGCATGTCAACAGAGATGTTCCAATAAAGACAAAAGTAACCCAAATGCCCTTAAGTGCAGAGCAGACAGAGCTTAAAGATTCCAAATTACTCCTGTCTACCAATACAGTTAATGTGAATAAAATACAACCTCTAAAATGCTTGTATGCAAATGTTAGAAGTCTAAAAGATAAGACAGGAGAATTAGAATATATAGCACTAAATGAGAGGTTAGATATGATTGATATCTCAGATACCTGGAGGAAGGAGGACAACCAATGGGTTACTGTGATACATGGATACAAATTATATCGCAATGATAGAGTAGATCAAATTGGTGGAGGGGTTGCATTCTGTTAGCGGGGGCATTGAGTCACACACGATTAAAGTTTTACAGGAAACAAAACACACTGTAGAATCTCTATGGATAGAAACCCCATGTAAAAAAGGGGAAGGCGATGGCAGTGGGGGACTCGTATACTATTGACCACTTGGCCAGAATGAACAGATGGATGATGAAATGCTAAAAGAAACCAGGGAAGCTAACAAAAGTTACAACACAGTAATAATAATATGTGCTTTCAATTACCCCAGTATCAATGGGTCAGTGTCAAGGCAGGACATGATAGGGAGATAAAGTTTCTAGATGAAAGAAATAACTGCTTCTTGGAGCAGCTGGTTCATGAACTGACAAGAGGGGAATTCATTTTGGACCTAGTTCTTAGTGGAACACAATGCTTCTATTGCAGAGATAAGAGTGTTGGAGCCACTTGGCAATACTGATCATAGCATGATCACATTTGATTTCATAAATGGAGAAAGGTTGGCAAGGAAATCCACAGTCCTACCTTTTAATTTTCAAAAGGGAGGCTATGATAAAATGAGGAAAATAGTTAAGAAAAAACTAAAAGGACCAGCTGCAAAGGTTAAATATTTACATCAAGCATGGGCATTATTTAAAAATACTATCTTGGAAGCACAGACCAACTGTATTCCACGTTTTAAGAAAAGTGGAAGTCCAAAAAACTGCCAGCATGGTTTAAAGGTGAGGTCAGAGAGGCTGTTGAAACCAAAAAAGCATTTTTCAGGAAATGGAAAAAGGAGGCAAATGACAAACTGGAAACAACATAAACACTGGCAAGTTAGATGCAAGACACTGATAAGGCAGGCAAAAAGAGAATTTGAAAAAAAGTTTGCTGTGGAAGCAAAAACGCATAATAAAACCTTTTCAAGTACAGCAAAAAAACCTGTGAGACAGTCAGTTGGACCATTAGATTGCTATAGCAAAGTGCAATCAATTAATAAATCCAGGAGTCAATTGACAGGGTCCAAGCCAGTTTATTGTGCACAGGCCCAGTCAGTCAAGGCTTCAAAAGGAACTGAGCAAATGTTTCTACAGAGACATAACCATTTATACCTCTTTTTCAGTTTGATACATGAAAACTTTCTATTGGTTCCAACTCGATACATGCAAACTTCTCATTGGTTTTACATTTTCTGCATCTGTCCAATTAGAAATCCCTCCGGAGCTTAGCAACCAGCCCCCTCCCTTAGGATTGCTCTAACAATGGTGCAGTTCTTGATTTCGTTACTTCTCTACTGCAAGGTTATCCTTGGCTTCAGGAATGCATGTATTGAAACATTTCTTTTCTTTCACACACAAGAGAATAATGGAAGACTTATGGATTCATAAAAACTTCTTATTAAGCATTTTAAAGCAGTTTTCTCATTACTCATAGATTTTTGGTTCTTTTCTAGCTATCATGGGAGTTAGGATCCAGGCCTAACTTACAGGCCTTTCATAGTAGCAGGCCACGCTAGGCCATATCCTACCACATTCCCCCCTTTGATTATTCTCACCCGCAAGTGAGAAAGGGTGAGAATTAAATCACTCATTGGTCAATTAACACATTATACTGGTGTAATAGCATCATCGTGGGGTATAGGGTAATACTGCCACATAGCTAATACCTTCGCAGCTGCTTTTCCATTCTATAGTGTTATCAATTGCTGAAGTTACCATGCGTAAGCAAAGGGGTAGGAGACAAGGGAGCAATAAGCACATTGCTAATATGAATAGTACAATTAACATAAGGGCTTTTAGACCACCAATCCATGAAAATAATGACCCAAACCACCCATCCATCTTCAAACTGTGCTAGGTCTGAACAGGCACAAATGTCTGCTCTCTCATCTGGGTAGCTAGATCTTCAACTACATGCCCATTATTATCAATCTGTAAACAACAATTACTTAAGTTTAACTTTCCACATACCCCACCTTCAGCTGCTAACAAATAATCTAAAGCTAAACGATTTTGATAAATGGCTGTGCGCATTTGCGTACTTTGCTTAGCCAACAGAGTTAGTGCTTTACTAGTTTCATTGATTACACAGGTACACTACCAAAAAACTGCCTCCAGTTTTGCAACTGATTCCTATAGATTTTGGGGTGCTGAATCCAGGAAAAATAGCCAAAATGTTCCATCACGTCACGTTTTCTTGCAAAATTAGATTTCTTACCCATATAAGGAATGTTCACATAATTTCTTTTTAGCCGACTGCAGTTTATTTTCTTGGCCCAAAATAGAGGTTGTAATGGTTAACTAACTAGAAACACTCCCTCATGATATTTTAGAGTGTTTTGTATTCATTTTATACATTAACAGGACAATTGGGAGGCGGGGGGCTAAATCCAGTACTCGCGCTGGCGCATGTTCTTTCCTGTTCGCCTCGCCTCGTTCGCTCGCGCGCTCAAACACGGTGGTTGCGACATGAACGTTCCTGTCAAATTTCAGTTTCTTGCAAGTTCATTATTACCTTTTGTTTGCTCAGTCGTAATCCAGCTTTATTCCGAAGTGGTTCACTACAGTTGTAGTTTGCAGTGCTGTGTATTTGTGATGGCTCACAGAGCCAGAGGTTGCGTCAACTCTCCGGACAGTTTTTGTTTTATTTGTGGGGAATATACCGTGAAAAAGCGGCAGAGGAACATTTCTGCATTTATTAAAAAAGTATATTTTGCCTATTTCGGTTTGAAGTTAGGCGATCAAGACAAACCGTGGGCTCCTCACAAAGTGTGCAAGACATGTGAGGAAGATCTACGCTTATGGATGAAAGGTAAAAAACAAGCATTTCGTTTCGGAATACCTATGATGTGGCGTGAACAAAGAGACCACAGCAGTGACTGCTATTTTTGCTCTTGCATTGTGAAGGGATACAACTTAAAAAATAAGAACGTAATAAGTTACCCCAACCTTCCCTCAGCAATTAGGCCTATGCCTCATAGCAACGAAGTACCTGTGCCTGAACCACCAAAATCTTTGGATCATATTTGTGTGGACGGTTCTGATCATGATGAGACTCATCAGATGGCTTTTCCCGATGAGTCCAGTACTTCCGAGTTTGAAACTGAACCAGATCCGAAACCTGAACTTTTCTCTCAAGCTGAATTGAATGATTTAGTCCGGGATTTAGGACTCCCAAAAGATGCTGCCCAACTGCTAGGTTCTCGGCTTAAACAGAAAAATCTATTGTCACCAGGAACAACCTTTTATTGGTACCGCAACCGCGAGACACAATTTTTGAAGTATTTCAGCAAAGAGGAAGATTTGGTATTTTGCAACGATATATACAGAGTGATGGAAAAGTTTAAACTCAAGTATGATCCTGCTGAATGGCGGCTGTTCATTGATTCGTCAAAAGACAGCATAAAAGGTGTTCTTCTTCATAATGGCAACACATTTGCTTCAGTTCCTATTGCTCACTCTGTTATTCTCCAAGAAAAATACGAGAATTTGGCCCTGATTCTTCAGAAGATTCGTTATGATGAGCATAAGTGGATGATTTGTGGAGACTTTAAAATTCTATCCATGCTATTAGGGCAGCAATCCGGTTTCACCAAATATCCCTGCTTCCTTTGCTTGTGGGATAGCCGGGCCCGCGACCTACACTGGGGGAAAAAAGACTGGCCAATTCGGGAGTATTTGAGACCCGGTGAGAAAAATGTTCTTCATGAGAGCTTGGTACCTCGTGATAAAATTCTATTACCACCTCTCCACATTAAGTTGGGTCTCATTAAGCAATTCATCAAGTCCCTTCCAAAAGATGGTGAGTGCTTTCGGTACCTTTGCTCAAAGTTCCCCCGACTTTCTGAAGCAAAGCTAAAGGAAGGAGTGTTTGTTGGCCCTGATATAAGGAAACTCATTTCAGATGGAGCATTCGCTGAAACGATGTCTGAGAAGGAAAAAGAAGCCTGGGATTCCTTCAAGGATGTTGTTCTCAAATTCTTGCGGAACAGGCGGGATGAGAACTATAAGGATATTGTTGCCAGGATGCTCAATGCCTTCAAAGAACAAGGCTGTAACATGAGCCTGAAAGTGTCTTACTTTCCCGAAAACATGGGAGTGTACAGTGAAGAACAAGGTGAAAGGTTTCACCAGGACATCAAGGACGCAGAGAGAAGGTACCAAGGAAGATGGAACACCACTATGATGGCTGATTTCTGCTGGTTGCTGCTGCGGGAAACCCCAGATGAAAAATACGCCAAGCAGCGCACTAAGAGAAGCATTCGGGGGAAGAAGAAACGGGCCCACCAGGAGATTGATTGACCCAAGAATGACTTTAAAATCTAAACTGTGTTGACAAATATCGTGTTTTTACTAAACTTTGAAATAAAAATTTGCTAGTTATTACCACAGTGTCGGATCTCATTTATTAGAATTTTATTTTCACACCATCGGGTGTTTGTCTTCATGTATTGCAATGGTGCGGTTTGCGTTTTCTATTCTTACATACATACCTGTACAACATTTTTTGCACATTTCTTTGCTTTGCTTTGTGTCTAACCTCGCTCTTATATGCTCAATGTTTGTGCACATGTATGTGGCTGTTTTAAGTGCAGACAATTTTGCTACCATCACAGTGTGTTTTGTTGACATTATTCTTATGTGCTGCCTTGTTACAATTTTCTTTATTCTTATTTGAATAACTACTAAACAATTAGTATAAAGAATTCATCCAAGAAACGTTTATCTCGATCGCACTCAATCTGAAACGTTCACCTCAAACTGCTAACCCAATGTAGCAAAAAATCTGTATGTGATGGAGCAAATTGGTTACCAGATTTGGATTCAACGCACCAAAAAACATAAAAATCAATCGAAACATTAGAGGCAGTTTAAAAAAAATTTTTTTAGTGTACCTGTGTTATTATTTCAACAACAGCTTGCAATCATATTATTCGATTAATCATATAAACAGGGGTACGATATCCCCATGACCCATCCTGCTCCCAAGTAGCAGGTCCATAGTATGAGATAATTCTCTCAGGTGGCCATTCTTCAGATGTCGTGTCCCATTTGTCCCATTGGCCTATCTTCAAGGCCTCCTTCAGCCGTCGACTTCTGTACACGGGATATCTCAGTTGTTCTCCCTGAGATGTAGGCAGAAGGAAAAAGGAAGGTCGTATGGTTCCCAATACACATGCGCCTCCCCAGTGGTGAGGGAGCCTGGCATATGCTCGGGTTCCGCAAATCCAGTACAGTCCAGGTGGTGCTTGCCAGGAATTATATGCTGCTAAGTTAGTCCAGATACTGGCAAGTTTGGGGAACTGGACTAGAGGAATGGAAGGTTCAGTAATGTTGACTCCTGACCACCAAGACGTCTTCTTAGTGGTACTGTTGTAGTACTTCTGATTGAGACAGACCAGCTGCCCCACTTCCATGTTAAACAATGGTCCATAGCGAGAAAAACATAAGTTATCCACAATGGAGTGGGCCGATACCCATTCACCTGTGGTATTGTGTATATTAGTCTGATTATATGGAACAGAATAGTTCAGTTCTTGTGCCTCCCAAGGCCATTGGTCTCCCATTGTTGTTCCTCCACAAAATAAACAGTCTGAAATGTGGAGACTAGATGCAACCGCTCCCGCTAATTCAAGAAACAAGTTCTGGGAGGCAGGAGGAATTTCAAACTCTGCTTTCATAGCTTCATAGAAGGAGTGATGTATACGGTAGGGTGAGGATACATGGGTCTTGGTGTTTAATTGCAGATATAAGATAGTCCCAGGATCTATACCTCCTCCTGCTATACGCAACCCAAACTTGTATCCTTGCTTCCATTGGCTGGGGTTGACTATGAGGCGTTGCAGGGGATTACAGGCACCTTTCTGGCATCTCTTGGGCTCTGGTAGTCTGATCTTTATTAAGTTGCCTTTGCGGTGATCACCATCTCGTCCCATAGGTGCATTCTTCCAGGTAGCAAAATATACACAGTCCCATTTTGGGCAAAAGTAATCATGTTTAGATGTAGTGGTGTAAATGGTGGCTGCAGAACCTTTTCCTGTACACCGTCCCCATCCGTAGGCTCCCTCTGGACACATGTATTTATCATCATGGTAGTATGCTCACTCCCATGACCCACATCTGTGGTAAGCATTTCTGTTAATTGCATCACAAGCATCAAAGTTCAAGATAATTGGTTTTGTGGGGTTTGTAAGGGGTTTCGTCGCATTCAAGATGGCTCCATCTTCATCATTCCAGCGTATCTCAAATGTATAATATGAAGGGTTTTGTCGAGGGTTATAACAAGTCTTACTTTTCCCCTTTGTGCAAATATTCAGTTCGGTGCCATTATATATACACCGGCTGACTGTACCAGTGCAAGTATAGTAGGAGTGATAGAGCAAAGTCTGAGTAATCTTTTGTCCTGTTCGGGTGGTGGTTATGCAGGCTGCACAAGGGGGTAGGGCAAAAGTCTTTTCCAGGATTCCCAAGATCACCACTCCCACAAGGCAATAGTGGAAGAACATTGTGATTACAGTCTTTTGGAGTTATCTGGAAGATTGGGTACGATGAGCTTGTTGAATTTTTTTCTGTTTCTGCTGTGATGGTCACTCTCATGTGACGCAGGCAGATTCTGAAGATTCTCTATAAAGCTGGCTGTCTCCTCAAGGTGAGTTGCAATGGCGTCTCGGAATCATTCACTGATGTCCATTGGCCAGGATCTGGAGCAGCTGCCGGCTTTACTCGACTGTGGTGGATCCAGGGTTCAAATTCTGCAACTTTCACTGCAGTGGGGGTTGACAGGATGACGACGTATGGTCCCTTCCAATGCGGCGCCAGCGGGGTCTTCCTCCACTCTTTCACCCACATGGACGTTCCTGGCTTGAAGGGATGCAGAGGCTCGGTCAAGTTGATGGGTAGTCGATCTTGCACCCACGTTTGGAGATTCTGCAAGACAGAACCTAAAGCTAATAGTTCTTGTCTAGTTATTTCAGATCCTATCTGTCTCATGTCTCCCTTTATTCCCTGCACTATGGGTGGAGGTCGCCCATACAAAATCTCAAAGGGGGAGACTCCTAAGGATCTGGTGGGAGCTGAACGTATCCTAAGAAGGGCTATGGGGAGAACTTGGAGCCACTTCAGGTGTGTTTCTTGGCAAAGCTTAGATAACCGAGTTTTCAAGGTTCTATTCATACGTTCTACTTTTCCTGAGCTCTGGGGTCTGTAAGCAGTGTGTAACTTCCATTTTATTCACAGAGCTTGAGCTAACTGTTGGGTCACTTGGGATACAAATGATGGACCATTATCTGACCCTATAGTTGATGGTATTCCGAATCGAGGAATGATCTCATGAAGCAATACCCTAGTGACTTCTCGGGCTTTCTCAGTTCAGGTGGGATAGGCTTCTACCCACCCTGAAAATGTACAGACTAACACTAACATATAGTGATATCCATTTGCATGGGGCATTTTAGCAAAGTCTACCTGTATATCACTCATTGGGGTCACCCCTACTGACTGAACTCTTGGGGGTGGAACAGGACCTTGCTTGGCATTATTTTTGGCACATATCAGGCATTGCTGTGCCACTGAAGTGGTCAGGGATCCTAGCAGTGAAATACAAAAATGGGGTCTCAGAGCTTTTTCCATGGCTGTTTTACCATAATGTGTGGCTTGGTGAAAAGCTTGAACAAAGGCTGGCCCTAATGCTTCAGGAATGACTAGGACCTGGAGGTGGACTACCTTCTGGGGGTGGCAACACTATCCAACCTTGTTCTGTCAAGACTCCTCCCTCCTTTTCACAATAATAGTCTAACTCTCTTGTAGTATATCGGGGTGCCCAGGAACTGAGGGGCACAGGGAATAGGGCTGCTTGCATTACAGTATCTTGGGTCCTAACTTGTCCTGTGGTGGCTGCCTTTCGGGCTGTGGCATCTGCAAATCTATTCCCTCGGGTGACTTCTCCTGTTCCTGCCTGATGACCTCGGCAGTGCATGACTGCCACTTGTTTGGGGGCCCACACAGCATCCAATAACATCAATATCTCGGGCCCATACCTAATGGCCTTACCCCCTGAGGTGATCAACCCTCGCTCTTTGTACAAGGCTCCATGTGCATGCAAAGTAGTGAAAGCATATTTGGAATCTGTGTACACATTTATGCGGAGTCCTTCTCCTAACGTCAAGGCTCTGGTGAGGGCTATCAATTCAGCTTTCTGTGCAGAGGTTCCTGGGGTCAGGGCTGAGGACTCAACTACCAGATCAAGGGTCACCACTGCATATCCAGCACAACGATGTCCACTGATGACCAGACTGCTTCCATCCACAAAGAAAGTCCGTTCAGGGTCCTCTAGAGGGACATTGGTCAAATCAGGACGACCTGAGAATACAGTGTCCATGGTTTCTAAGCAATTATGATCAGGTGGCCCAGGACCAATTGGAAACAACGTAGCAGGATTCAGAGCTTGACTGACTTTCAACTGTATCCGAGGGTTTTCGCACATCATGCTCTGATATTTCAACATTTGTGCATTGGTTAGCCAAAAGTTTCCTTTGTGTTCCATAAGAGTCGGAACAGAGTGTGGCACGGGGACTTGAAGAGTTTGTCCCAATGTGAGTTTATCTGCTTCGCCTACTAGG
Source organism: Ichthyophis bannanicus (assembly GCA_033557465.1). Taxonomy (NCBI): domain Eukaryota; kingdom Metazoa; phylum Chordata; class Amphibia; order Gymnophiona; family Ichthyophiidae; genus Ichthyophis; species Ichthyophis bannanicus. Next base: position 230,646,639 of record CM066043.1, on the reverse strand, counting down.
AGGGCTGTTGCTGCAACAGCTCTCAGACAAGGGGGCCATCCTTTTGCAACTACATCTAATTGCTTTGACAGATAGGCTACTGGTCGCTGCCAAGATCCAAGAGATTGAGTCAATACTCCCAATGCGTTTCCTTGTGATTCATGGACAAAAAGATGGAAAGGCTTCTGAACATCTGGTAGACCTAAAGCTGGGGATGATATCAGAGCATTTTTCAAAGTCTGAAATGCTACATCTTGTTCAGGTCCCCAGTCTAGTGTAGATTTTTCCATTCCTTTGATGACTTGGTATAGTGGCTTTGCAATCAGCGCGAAATTGGGAATCCATATGCGACAGTATCCCGCGGCCCCCAGGAAGGCCCTTACTTGCCTCCTAGTGGTTGGAATGGGGATTCTGCATACAGCCTCTTTGCGTTCTGGTCCTAGACGTCGGATCCCACTGGACAACTGGAATCCTAGATACTTGACTTCAGTTTGGCATAGTTGTGCTTTGGCTCTTGAGACTTTGTATCCAGCTTCTTTGAGAAGATACAAAAGTTCACTAGTAGCTTGTAGGCGTTCACTTTCTGAGTTGGTGGCTATGAGCAAGTCATCCACATATTGAAGAAGAACCCTTTTTCCTGGGTCCACTGGATAACTTGAGAGATCTTGATTCAGGGCAGCACTGAAGAGGGTAGGTGAATTCTTGAATCCTTGGGTAATCTGGTCCAGGTAAGCTGGCCCCGCCTTCCTGTTGTGGGGTCTTGCCATTCAAAAGCGAATAAAAGTTGACTGCTGGGGGCTAGGCGTACACAGAAAAAGGCATCTTTCAGATCCAGGACAGTGAAGTGAGTAGCCTCAGTGGGGATCAGTCCCAAGAGAGTATAAGGGTTTGGTACTACTGGGTGTATAGTTTCAACTGCATCATTTACTCGCCGTAGGTCTTGTACTGGGCGGTAGTCCCCTGTCCCAGGCTTCTTTACTGGGAGAAGGGAGGTGTTCCAAGGTGACTGGCATTCCTTGAGAAGTCCGTACTTCAGCAGTTTCATCAAATGACAGTGGATTCCTTCAATGGCTGGTCGAGGGAGAGGATACTGCTTCACATGCACTGGTTCTACTCCTGGCTTGAGGGTGACAATGACAGGGGCTATGTTCTTCGCTAGGCCAGGTGGATTATCTTCTGCCCATACTTCAGGTGGGGCTATGAGGTTGGTAGGAATACAGGAACTAGCTGACTTTATTGGAGGTGCACTATAGAACCGCCACTCTTCTTCTCGGGGAACAGTAAGCACCATCAATCCAGCAGGCTTTGGGTTCACAGTCATTTTCATTTCTCCCCCTTCAGCAAAAGATATCTGTGCCTGGAGCTTGGCAAGCATGTCTCGGCCCAGTAGTGGAATAGGGCACTCAGGCATATACAAGAACTGGTGCGTTATCTTCTGTCCCCCTAGTTCACACATGCAGTTCTGTAAGAATGACTTTGTGGCTTTATTTCCAGTGGCTTCCACAATGGTGACAGAACGTGAGGACAAAGGAGCTACTGGCTTGGCTACTACTGAATGTTCTGCTCCTGTATCTACCATAAATTCCATGTATTGGTCCCCTATCTTTAAACTGACCATAGGCTCCTGGGGACCCAGGGTGAACTTGGAGCCCGATCTGGCCTAGTCTTCATCTATGTCGTCCAGGTCATAGCCCGTTGCTACTGCCACTCCCTCAATGACTTCCTCCTTCTCCTGTTGGAACTGTGTTCGGTTCATTCCTCCCCTCCTTCGAAATCATCCTCCTGGCCTCCAGGGACTCCCTCCTCCCCTCGCAGGGGCAGAGTCCAGATGCGGGCACTCATTTCTCCAATGTCCTTCTTCCTTGCAGTAGACGCACTGATTTGCACCCAATTGAGGCCTTTCGCTTCCACGGCCTCTTCCACGTCCTCTGGTCCTTTGATTAGGAAAACCTCCTCCACGTCGTTCGGTTATAGCAGCAGCAAGAAGATCTGCCTTCTTCTTCATCTTTCGTTCACTTTCTCTGTCTCGTTCATTTTCACGATTCACAAATACTTTCTGAGCGACTTCCATTAACTGAGCTGTATTCATGCCCGCAAATCCATCCAATTTCTGCAGTTTTCGTTTTATGTCTCTTTGGGACTGACTAACAAAGGCCGCATTTACCATGCGTAAATTTTCCTGAGCGGCGGGATCATATGGGGTATACAATCTATAAGCTTCAGACAACCGTTCATAAAAGGCCGCTGGGCTCTCATCTGGACCCTGGAGAACTTCCGATACTTTCCTGATATTCATAGCCCTCTGGCCTCCCTTCTTCAGGCCCTGCAATAAGGCCTGGCGAAATCTGGTTAGGGCCGCCGCCCCCCTTTCATCATTTGGGTCCCACCCGGGATCTTCATTGGGATATTCTGCAACAGCTGCTTGTGGGGGATTTATTCCTTCCCTTTCTACAGGATTTTCTTCTAACCAATGGAGGGCTGCTTGCCCGATTCGCCCTCGCTCCTCTGTAGTAAAGAGGGTAGACAGGAGCTGAAGACAATCGGCCCAGGTAGGCTGATGGGTTTGCATAATGCTAGACATTAATTCTGTTAATTCCTGAGGCTTGGCTGTATAGGATGCATAATGCGTTTTCCAGTTCAATAAATCTGTGGTGGAAAAGGGTACATAAACTAAGCTGGCTGGTCCTGGTGCCATCTGGCCCTGATAATTTAAAACAGGTATTCCAGGCACTTGGCGTAATGGCATTAGGTGCCCTGTTTTCTCCTTCTTCTTGGGAGTTACGCTTCTTAAATCATAAGGCTCCCGGACACAAATCTCCTTGGTGGGTGACCCTGAACTGGCAAGAGAGCCTCCGCTTTCTATCTCGTCAGAGGACTCGAGTCCTCCCGCTGTGCTTGGGCCTGACTCGGGACTATCAGTCGGGGTAGGGTGCTTCTTAGGCTGCTGCGGCGGCATTTTCTGGGGCTCTTCATCTGGCTCTACTTCAGGTCGTGGTGCTGTGGGAACTAACTTCTGTGGGGGCTGGGGTAACTTGGCCAGAATATCTGGGGACTCTGGGGCAGAATACACAGGCGGCTTCTCTTCCTTAACTTTTATGGTTCCCCTAGTAGTAGCTACAAATATTTTACAGCGCTCCTCATAACAGCACTTCATCCATGAGGGCTGCTGTTCACACACACTTAACCAGGAATCTATATAGGGGAACTGGTCAGGATACACTCTTAGTATAAGCTGATGAATTCGTAAAACTGTTTCTAAATCAAAGGTGCCCCCACGGGGCCATGAAGCAGCTAATGCGGGCCACTCCCTTTCACATAACATTTTTAATCTGGATGGAGTCATTTTCGTACCATAATCACCCGAAAATCCTTTACGGAAATTCTTGATCATACACGCCAACGGAGTTTGCGTGGACTCCGTCCCTCCCATAATCTGAACGTACCTACGTACACTACCTACGTACTTAACGTACCTACGTACGCTACGTACCCTACGTACATGTAATGACGTACAAGACAACGAACAATAAGGATAGGTAGTATGGCTGTAGGTAAGGGGTCCGTACAGCCCACAGAACACTGGGGGGGACAAACACCACTCGCTTCCTCCTGTTTGCGACCTGGGCGTGGCCGCCCGGCCAGGAACTGCGCTACTTAGGAGTCCGCTCTCGCTCGGTCTATATTTCAAGACCTCTCACTCACACAAACAAGCATATTTCAACAAGATATCATATTTCAAGTGCCCAAGTTTTCTGACTAATTGACTATTCCAAACAAGAAGGGTCGATGGCTTCGGCTTCCGCTTTCTCTTACGCGGAGCTTACTAGGACCGCCCTTATGGGAGGTGATCAGGCTCCCTTGTCTCGCGCATACTCATGCGAGATTTCCCAGTTAGTCTATACCAAATATACCAAATCAGTCCTGCGCACGCAAGACGGTGTCCCAAGCTGTTCTTTCTAACTATTGAATCACAAAAATGTCTACTCATCGGATCCGGTCCCCGATACCACACCAGCTTCTGAGTTGGAACCTGGATTCCCCCGGGTCGGAGGTGTTGGCCAACTGGACCCGATGGCCCGCCGAGGCAGGCAGAACCCTCTCTGGCACAAAGGGGCCGGCAGCGCCAGAGGTTTCCCCCGCGGTCGGACAGACACGGTTCCAACCAGGCCAAACCTCAAGGCGAATTGCGTGGATTATTCACTTGAATACCATTTACCACTCGCACTTCCCGGCCAACGCACCAAGAATATGCTGTAGCAAAGTGCAATCAATGAATAAATCCAGGAGTCAATTGACAGGGTCCAAGCCAGTTTATTGTGCACAGGCCCAGTCAGTCAAGGCTTCAAAAGGAACTGAGCAAATGTTTCTACAGAGACATAACCATTTATACCTCTTTTTCAGTTTGATACATGAAAACTTTCTATTGGTTCCAACTCGATACATGCAAACTTCTCATTGGTTTTACATTTTCTGCATCTGTCCAATTAGAAATCCCTCCGGAGCTTAGCAACCAGCCCCCTCCCTTAGGATTGCTCTAACAATGGTGCAGTTCTTGATTTCGTTACTTCTCTACTGCAAGGTTATCCTTGGCTTCAGGAATGCATGTATTGAAACATTTCTTTTCTTTCACACACAAGAGAATAATGGAAGACTTATGGATTCATAAAAACTTCTTATTAAGCATTTTAAAACAGTTTTCTCATTTCTCATAGATTTTTGGTTCATTTCTAGCTATCATGGGAGTTAGGATCCAGGCCTAACTTACAGGCCTTTCATAGTAGCAGGCCATGCTAGTCCATAGCCTACCACAAGATGACAGAGGGTTAAAGGGGGCACTAAAAGGGGACAAGGCCATAGTGAAGAGACTGAATGAATCCTTTGCTTCGGTCTTTAATGAAGATGTAGGAGAATTACTCATGACTGAAATAGTATTTAAAGGTGATGCATCGGAAGAATTGAAAGAAATATTGATAAACCGGGAAGATATATGACAACTATTTGATAAACTAAAGAGCAGCAAATCACCTGGACTGGATGGTATACATCAGAAGGTGTTGAAATAACTGAAATATGCATGGCAGACCTACTATTAGTAATCTGTGAAGTATCATTAAAATCATCTGTAGTACCTGAAGCTTGGCGGATATCGAATGTAATGCCAATTTATAAAAAGGGTTCCAGGGGTGATCTGGGAAATTACAGACCAGTGAGCCTGACATCAGTACTGGGCAAAATGGTAGAAATCATTATAAGGGACAAAATTACTGAACATGTAGATAGTCATGGTTTAATGGGAGAAAACCAACAAGCTTTAGCTAAGGAAGGTCTTGTCTTACTAATCTGTTGCATTTTTTTGAAGGTGTGAATAAACAGGTGAGCTGGTCGATATAGTGTATCTGGATTTTCAAAAAGCTTTTGACAAGGCCCCTCATGAGAGACTGTTGGTGAAATTAAAAAGTCATGGAATAGGAGGAAGTGTACTATTGTGGATCAGGAACTGGTTAAAAATCGAAAGCAGAGGGTAGGGCTAAATGGTCAATTGTCCCAATGGAGAAAGGTGAATAGTGGAGTACCCCTGGGACCTGTGCTGGGTCTGCTGCTTTTTAACATATTCATAAATGCAAGTGACATAATCAAATTTGCAGATGACACAAAATTATTTAAAGTTGTTAAAACCCAACAGGATTGTGAAAAATTGCAAGAAGACCTTGATAAACTGGAAGACTAGACGTTCAAATGGCAGATAAAATTTAATGTGGACAAGTGTAAAGTTATGCACCTAGGAAAGAACAACTTAAGTTATGGTTACATGATGCAGGGCTCCACATTAGGAACCACCAGTCAGGAAAAAGATTTAGGCGTCATCATGGATAACACGTTGAAACCCTCTACCCAGTGTACAGCAGCAGCCAAGAAGATAAATAGAATGCTGGGAATCATAATCTTGAAGGACTAGAAAGGGGGACTGTTACTTCTGGAGAGAAATCTGCAACTGTGAGTATATACTTCTGGTAATTTTCTAAAAAGAATTATTTGTATTAAAGCTACTTAATCTGTGAACCCACTGTTTTTTGTTGGATCAGTTAGGGCCTAGTAGCAGCAATTAAAGTTTGAATTTAAAACACAGAGGAGAGCTTTCTGGTTACATTTCATACCCAGCAGAGAGCTTGTAGTTTAAATTTAATAGTCACTCAGGGCCAAGTAACAGCAAAGTACTTTTAGTTTAAATTTAACACACAGAAGAGAGCTTTCTGGTTAAATTTAGTACCCAGCAGAGAGCTTGTAGTTTAAATTTCATAAGAAGTTAGAGCCTAGCAGCAGCTAAGAGCTATAATTTAAATCAAATCAGAATTTAGCTTACCTCAGCAGCACAAAGCAGGGTACTGTGTAGCAGCCCTCTTTTAATAAGTGTTATTTCCCTCCCTCCCCTGGGATAATCATAGCTTTATAGGTACTTACACATCTTAAAAGACAGGAGGTGCTTTCAGGTGAAGCTCATTACCCAAATCAGTCATACACTAAGGACCTGAGATTAATTAAGCTTCAGGTGAACAAGGTATATTAAACGTATTAGGTACAGTTTTGTTGGTATAAATACCCATAGCAACCCCTAGTAAGTAAGAACTTAAAGATCTAGACACAAACTTAAAACTAAGATGCAGACAGCAGTCCAGCAGCGGGATGGGGGCTTTCCAGTCTTTTGCATTAAGTGTCACATGTATGATTTTCTCCCAGTTGGTGAGAGGTCTTACGTGTGCACTAGGTGCAAAGAGCTCTTTTCTCTCAGGGAACAAGTCCGTTCTCTAGAGGCTAAAGTAGCAGACTTGGAAAACATAAGACAGACAGAGAGGTACATAGACGAGACCTACAGGGATATAGTCCTGATGTCCCACCTCCAGTCTGGCAGCACCCCTGTTGCCATGGAGGAGAGAGGTCACGTGACAGGAGAGCATCACCCTGGTGTGGCAGGAAGTGATCCTGTAACTAGGACCTATCCTCCAGGTGATGTAAAATCCTCTCGCACCGAGGAAGTTTCTCCAGGGCCATGTGCCCATGAGGGAAGGGTTAGGACAGCCATTATAGTTGGTGATTCGATCATTAGGCATGTAGATAGCTGGGTGGCTGGTGGACGTGAGGATCGCCTGGTAACATGCCTGTCTGGTGCGAAGGTAGTGGACCTCATGCGCCACCTAGGTAAGGTCTTAGATAGTGCTGGGGAGGAGTCTGCTGTCTTGGTACATGTCGGTACCAATGACATAGGAAAATGTGGTAGGGAGGTTCTGGAGGCAAAATTTAGGCTTTTAGGTAGGAAGTTGAAATCCAGAACTTCCAGGGTAGCATTCTCCGAAATGCTTCCTGTTCCACGCGCAGAACCCAAAAGGCAGGCAGAGCTTCGGAGTCTCAATGTGTGGATGAGACAATGGTGCAGAGATGAGGGTTTTGGATTTGTTAGGAACTGGGGAACATTCTGGGGAAAGGAGGGGCTCTTCCGAAGGGATGGGCTTCACTTTAACCGGGAGGGAACCAGGCTGCTGGCATTAACCTTTAAAAAGGAGATAGAGCAGCTTTTAAACTAGATATTAGGGGAAAACCGACAGTCGCCCAAGAGTGGATGGTTCGGAAGAATGTATCCTTGAAGGTGTGACACCGAAGATCTGCCTTATACCTTTAAAACACAGAAAGCTGCTGAGTTTGGCACAGATTCTGACAGGAAGGGAGATCAAAAGCTTCACAGTTACCATAGGCAACCAAAGCAGGCTGAGACACGAGGTCTGAGGGCACGCCTAGCCAACAAACACTCCCCAGGTAATGAAGAGAACAGTTTGCACATGTGCAGGAAAACGCCCCTAACCATGTATAAGAAACGTGGTAGGCAAACAGAGTTAGATCGAGGAAGAAAGCTGGTAGGAGACCCAACAGGAGTTGCAGTGAGAGAGGCTGAGTTGGATTCATGTGCTGATTCTGACGGTGGTTTTGGAGACTCAGAAGTTGAGAGTGATTTGGAAACTTGGCAAGTAAGGGAAGACTTGCGGCTCTCTAACAGAAGGTCAGAATACTCTCAGCCTAATGCTGTTTCATTGGAGTCTTGGAATAGAAAGCCAAGCAGGGCTTTGAAAAGAGACAGAAAGCCGTTTACCAGCAGAGGGATTAACTGCAGGAAATCCTCACCTGTGACGCAGGAAGAATTTCCCAGACACAGAGGTCAGTGGGGAGAACGGAGAGCAGCTGGTAAGGAACTCTGTATTACTGAAAGGCAGAATGGCCTAAGATATTTACAACCTTGGGAAAAGGAAAGTAAAGTGATTGAGGACATATGTATGAGTGAAGAAGATGATTGCATGTATTTAAAGCCTGGCAGAAAACTGCCAAGAGAGAGACCTATTAGAAACAGAACAAGGCAGTTTTACAAACTATCTGATAATTATTTGCCATACTGTGGAGAGAGTGGTGAAGAGAAGCTAGGGACTGATTGGAGAAGGTTCCAGACTCTCTGCCCTAAAGAAGATAAGATAGTTGATGAACCGATGTGCACGGAGCAAAGTGAATGCTTTCCCTATGTTGAGGACATGGACTGTTCTTTATTAATAACTGATGAAACTTCTCTACGCTAGTAGAAGATAAGTGTACCTGGGAGAAGGATAAACGTGCACAGAGGGAACTGCCAACATTATTACCTGATTTCTGTTTGTTATAATTAGTGGTTCTGTTCAAGCAAGAAGCTATGTTTTCCTTTCACCTTTTGTTTTTGCCAGAAGCATGGCTGCCTCTTAAGTTTGGTATTTTTGTACTGTTTTGAAAATCCAGCAAACCCCGGGAGGGGAATAAATCCTTATTTAAACCTGACCACTCCGTCTCAACTACACTTTCTTTCATAGAAGGGTCAGGCCCAGCAGTGTGCCTAGCTATCCACTACTAGTTCAGCCACTGCTGGTGACAAAGGATACTACCAAAAGCAGAGAGGTTCCACAAAAGAGTAAAGTAGCCCAAATGCCCTCAAGTATGGAGAAGACAGAGCTTAAAGATCCCAATTTACCCATGTCTAACAATAGCCAAATTAACATGAATAAAATACATTCTCTAAAATGCTTGTATGCAAATGCTAGAAGTCTAAAGAATAAGATGGGAGAGTTAGAATATATAGCACTAAATGAAAGGTTAGATATGATTGGAATATCAGAGACATGGTGGAAGGAGGACAACCAGTGGGACACTGTGATACCTGGGTACAAACTATATCGTAATGATAGAGCTGATCAAATTGGTGGAGGGGTTGCGCTCTATGTTAGAGAGGGCATTGACTCAGAAAGGATTAAAGTTTTGCAGGAAACAAAATCTGCTGTAGAATCTATATGGATTGAAATTCCATATAAAAGGGGGAAGGCGATGGCAGTGGGGGTGTACTATCGAGCACCTGGCCAGAATGACCAAATGGATGATGAAATGCTCAAAGAAATCAAGGAAGCTAACAAAAGTTACAGCACAGTAATAATAATGGGTGATTTCAATTACCCTGGTATTGACTGGGTCCCTAGATGAAATAAATGACTGCTTCTTGGAGCAGCTAGTTCATGAACCGACCAGAGGGGAAGCCATATTAGACCTAGTCCTTAGTGGAACACCAGATCTAGTGCAAGAGATAAGGGTGTTGGGGACACTTGGCAATAGTGATCATAGCATGATCGCCTTTGATTTAATTAGTGGAGGAGGGATAGTAAGGAAATCCACAGTACTACCTTTTAACTTTCGAAAGGGAGACTATGATAAAATGAGGAAAACAGTTAAGAAAAAACTAAAAGGAGCAGTTGCGAAGGTTAAAGACGTACATCAAGCTTGGGTGTTGTTGAAAACTACTATCTTGGAAGCCCAGACCAGCTGTATTCCACGCTTTAAGAAAAGTGGAAGGAAGTCCAAAAAACTACCAGCATGGTTTAAAGGTGAGGTCAGAGAGGCTGTTGTTGCCAAAAAAGCATCTTTCAGGAAATGGAAAAAAGAGCCAAACGACAAAACCTGGAAACAGCACAAGCACTGGCAAGTCAAATGCAAGGCATTGATAAGGCAAGCAAAGAGAGAATTTGAGAAGAAGCTTGCTGCGGAAGCAAAAACGCGAAATAAAGCCCTTTTCAAGTACATTTGTAGCAAAAAACCTGTGAGAGAGTCAGTTGGTCCATTAGATGATAAAGGGGTTAAAGGAGCACTAAGAGGCGACAAGGCGATAGCGGAGAGACTGAATGAATTCTTTGCTTCGGTCTTTACTGAGGAAGATGTAGGGATGTTACCCATGACTGAAGTGGTATTTAAAGGTGCGGAAGAATTGAAGGAAATATCGATACATCGGGAAGATGTCTTACAACTATTAGATAAACTGAAGAGTAGCAAATCACCTGGACCGGATGGTATACATCCAAGGGTGTTGAAAGAACTGAAATATGAGATTGCAGAACTACTATCATTAATCTGTGAACTATCATTAAAATCATCTCTAATACCTGAAGACTGGAGGATCGCCAATGTAACACCAATTTTTAAAAAGGGTTCCAGGGGTGATCCGGGAAATTACAGACCGGTGAGCCTGACGTCAGTACCGGGAAAAATAGTAGAAACCATCATAAAGAATAAAATTACTCAGCATGTAGATAGTCACAACCTAATGGGAGACAGCCAACATGGCTTTAGACAAGGAAGATCTTGTCTTACTAATCTGTTTTGTTTTTTTGAAGGAGTGAATAAACAGGTGGACAAAGGTGAGTCGGTTGATATTGTGTATCTGGACTTTCAGAAAGCCTTTGACAAGGTCCCTCATCAGAGACTTTTGGCAAAACTAAAGAGTCATGGGATAGGAGGTAATGTACTATTGTGGATCAGGAACTGGTTAAAAGATAGAAAGCAGAGGGTAGGGCTAAATGGCCAATTTTCCCAATGGAGAAAGGTGAATAGTGGTGTACCCCAGGGATCTGTGCTGGGTCCGCTGCTTTTTGACATATTCATAAATGACCTGGAAAGTGGAATAACGAGTGAGGTTATCAAATTTGCAGATGACACAAAACTATTTAAAGTTGTTAAAACCCAAGAGGATTGTGAAAAATTGCAAGAGGATCTTGATAAATTGGAAGACTGGGCATCAAAATGGCAGATGAAATTTAATGTGGAGAAGTGCAAGGTTATGCACCTAGGGAAGAACAACCCAAACTATGGTTACACGATGCAAGGTTCCACATTAGGAACCACCACCCAGGAAAAAGATTTAGGCGTCATTGTGGATACCATGTTAAAACCCTCGGCCCAGTGTGCAGCGGCGGCCAAGAGAGCAAATAGAATGCTAGGTATGATAAGGAAAGGAATGGAAAATAAAACAAAAGATATTATAATGCCTCTATATCGTTCCATGGTGAGACCGCACCTTGAATATTGTGTGCAATTCTGGTCGCCATATCTTAAAAAGGATATAGCAATTTTAGAAAAGGTACAGAGAAGAGCCACCAAAATGGTAAAGGGGATGGAAGGATACTCCTATGAAGAAAGGCTAAAAAGGTTAGGGCTCTTTAACCTGGAAAAGAGACGGCTGAGGGGAGATATGATAGAAGTCTATAAATTAATGAACGGAGTGGAACGGGTAAACGTAGATCGATTGTTTACCTTATCAGAATATAGAAAGACTAGGGGACATGCAATGAAGCTACAGGGTAAACTATTTAAGACTAATAAAAGAAAATATTTTTTCACTCAACGTGTAATCAAACTCTGGAATTTGTTACCGGAGGATGTAGTAAAGGCTGTTAGTGTAGCTGGGTTTAAAAAAGGTTTGGACAAGTTCCTAGAGGAAAGGTCCATAAACCATTATTAAGAAGTGACCGAAGATATCAATGCTTGACCCAGTACAAGCATTGTGGAACTTGTGTCTCTTGGGGAAACTGCTAGGTACATATGACCTAGATTGGCCACTGTTGGAAACAGAATACTGGGCTTGATGGACCTTGGTCTGACCCAGTATGGCATATCTTATGTTCTTATGTTCTTATAAGGAAAGGAATGGAGAATAAAACAAAGGATGACATCATAATGTCTCTGTATCATTCCATGGTACGACTGCACCTTGAATATTGTGTGCAGTTCTGGTCGCTGTATCTTAAAAGGATATAGCAGAATTAGAAAATAGATCGATTGTTTACTTCATCAAAATATAGAAAGACTAGGGAACATGCAATGAAGCTACAGTGTAACCCGTTTAAGACTAATAAGAAAAAATATTTTTTCACTCAACGTGTAATCAAACTCAGGAATTTATTACTGGAGGATGTAGTAAAAGCTGTTAGTGTAGCTGGGTTTAAAAAAGGTTTGGACAAATTCCTGGAGGAAAGGTCCATAAATCATTTTTAAAGAGGACCCGGGAAATCCACTGCTTGCCCCAGTACAAGCATTGTGGAATCTGTGTGTCTTTTTGGGAAACTGCTAGGTACTTGTGACCTGGATTGGCCACTGTTAGAAAGAGGATACTGGGCTTGATGGACCTTGGTCTGATCCAGTATGGTATATCTTATGTTCTAAATGCTGCCTCTGAAGGATTGCCGGGGGGGGGGGGGGGGGAAGAGGGCAGAGATCTGAACCTGTAATTGAAAGTAGATTCTTCTGCTTGCCACTGAGCCACTGGACCAACTGAGCTTCTGTATTCTCCTGACATATACTTCTGGAACCAGTGAACTACTGTTGGAGAGTGACCTTGCTCCTTACACTTAACCCATGGAGGAATACCTGTGGATGTCTTTGGATCTGAAGTAATGAAAGATCTGCCAATGTACTTGGACATAGCTGAGGAGAAAACAGGAAAGATTAGTCATGCATACTCATTTTAGCTCCCGGGATTGTTAGTCCATTGGTTTGGTTAAGCCCTTGTCAGTGAAGAAAAAAAAGGAGGCCTGAGTGGGATCGGAGCATGATCAGTGTTACTAGTGGTTTCCTAAGTCCTGCCAGTGAAGAAGTGGAAAGGAGGCCTGACAAGGACTAAAGCAGTGTGGTCTGAAGATTTCTCTAGGCCCCATCAGACAAGAAGTAAAAGAGAAGTCTAGGCCAGAGCAGCACAGCTGGCGTGATCCCGAGACTCCATGGTCAAGAAGTAAGGAAGCAGGGAGTAGATCAATAGTAGGCAAATTGAGGTGAGGGGCTATGGATAAGGAGTTGAGGCCATAGGCAGGAGGTTTGCTGGGAGATATAAGGGGTGATTAAGGCAAAATGGGGAGTTGCTGGGAAGCGACTGACTGAGGCCAAAGGTTAGGTGTAGGGTGAGTTTAAGGGGTGAGCCAATGAGGCACTGGCTCATACACAGAGCTTAAGGGTGCCAAAAGCCTGCCTCATTGCCTCACTCTTTATATCAGCGGGAGCAACAGGCGCTTCTTGCAGGCTCATGAGAAACAGGAAGTACCTGTTGTTGCATTTCAAACCTGTTGCAGAGCTGGTTGACGTGACAGCTGAAGAAAAGCAGAGCGGCAGGAGTGAAGGAACAAGTTCTAGCTGTTGTGCCAAGGAACTGGATGCTGAGGATAGGTAGGAGAAGAGGGTTGGTTTCAGGGCCAGCTCAGACATCAGGCAAGACTAGGCGGTTGCCTAGGGCAACAACTTCTGAGAGGTTGCAAAGAGCAGAATAGTCAAAGTTAAGCAATTGATTTTGACGGTCAGACAAGCTCATTAGCACATTCTTTTCCTGCAGGAGTGTGCGCCCACACCAAAAGCGAAGCTTAATATTTAAAAAGTATCTACAGGATTGTTGTGGGAGGGGTGACGCTGCGATGATTATGATTATTGCGTTTAATTATCACAATTTTGGAGTGGAGGAGGAGGAGGCATAAAGCTGAAGGTTTGCATAGGGCGCCCAATATCTTCGCACCAGTCTTGCCTGGACGGGAGAGGGTAGGCACAGGGCAGGGTGGAGTAGTGCAGGAAGCAGACAAGGATCAGAGCAGGGCTGGATCAAGAAGTAGATGTGAAGGGAGCTGGATGGTAATGAACACAGGACAGACCCCTCAAAAACTGTTGAACTCACAATGGCTGTGTCTGCCTGGCTTTCTTTTTATATGATCTCTAATAGGATACACCCCTTGCTGGTCCAATGTGCTGCTCTAGGGGTGGACCTCTCTTTCCACCACCTCTAGGTTATATCTTTCCTGGACTAGTTTCAGGCTCAGTGGCCTCCATAACTCCAGCTGCAAGCCTCCGGCCTTTTGACTCTAAGGTCTTGAGTTTGATTCTTGGTTAGCCTTGCAGATGGAGCTGGGAGAAGAGGCTTGAGACAGGGGCTGGGGTGGAAGAACAGGTTTGGGGCCACTGCAGCATGTGACTACCCCCCCTTCTGCCCGTACTACCAGCACCCCACAGAGCAGTTCCAGATGAAAGAGTGGGATTCAAGATGGAAGGGGTGCTGTGTTAAAGGCACAGGAATCAACGGTCAAAAAGAAGTTGCCATCAGGAATATCCATAAGAAATACACAGCATATCTGCAGACCCTTGTACAAAGATCCTATGGAGGTTCCTTCTCCAGAGAGGCTGTCTGGTGCCCAAATGGCAGGTGGGTTGTCTGCATAGCTGAGTCCTATATTTTGTGGGAGAGGTGAATTCAGTTATTTTTTTTTCTGTGCAAACATCACTGTATTTAAAAAACAACAAATAGCTTTAGTCTTATTAGTCTATTACAAGGCTCTATAAAAGTGTGCAAACTGTGGCAGGAGTAATCTTGCTATACTTCCTTAAAAAGCTCCCATCTCTTGATTACCTCGGAGGTGGGGGCAAGATCCAGAAATGCCCTCTCTCTTCTTCTACAGGAAAAGGGGTGGGAGCGTTTATAAGGGAAGTGTGCAGGGAAGGTGTTAATCCTGAGCTGACAGAGGAGATAGGGGGACTGTGTAGGAGCGCAGAGATATGGAGGAACATTTTCCAGTAGATGTGAAACTTGCTTTTGTAGAGAAGCTAGGCTAAATGATTGAAACAGGGTTTGGGAAAGGACTTGCTCTTTCAGCTGAAGGCCAGCAGAGGGTGGACATGTCACATAGTGAGTACTTTAAAGGCTGCATTCTGATTCAGCATGTGCACAGTACGATTTCTGGGTTAGTCCATATGAACATGAAAACTGAGGGTGAACTGAACAAACAAGTTCTAGATGAGACTTTGCTATTGCATTATTACCTATAAGTTGGCTGTTGAGGCAGCTTGTGGACTTAGGGTTACCAACTAACTCCAGATGCGTGTGATAGGCTTGATCCGGTCCTGGGTTTACCCCATTGCATGCAGGGACATGTGGTCTTGCTTTTCTTATGCAGCGCAACAGAGGAATCGGAACACAAGTCCATGCATGCAATGGGGTAAACCCAGGACTGGATCAAACCTGACGGGAGCATCTGGAGCCAGTTGGCAACTCTATGTGCACAGCATCCAATAACATAGAATCATCATGGCAGAAAAAGGCCATATGGCCTATCTAGTCTGCTCTTCCATATAAACTACTATAGTCCTATTTTTTTCCTTTAGAAATCTTCTGTGTTTGTCCCGTGCTTTCTTGAATTCAGATACTGTCCTGATCTCTACTACCTCCACTGGGAAACTATTCCACGCATTTAGCACTCTTTCCATAAAGAAAAAAAATTTGCATATTACTCCTGAGTCTATCCCTTTTCATCTTCACCCTATGCTCCCGCATTGTAAAGCTTTTTTTCAATTGAAAGAGGTTCTACATCTGGGCATTTACAGTATGCCATGGAGGTACTTAAACATCTCTATCATATCTCCTCTCCCACCTTTCCTCCAAAGTATACATACTGACATCTTTAAATCTGTCCCCATATGCTATATGACGAATCCCCTAACCATTTTGGTAGCCACCTTCTGCATAGGCTCCATCCTGTTTATACGAGGTATGATCAAAAGGTTTCAAGACTTATACAACAACACAAGAACTATAACACTGACAGTTATTGCACTCAGTCTACTTCAAAGTAGTCCACTTCTGATAAAACACACTTCCTTCAGTGTTCCTGCTTTATGCTGTGAAGCTGCTGTGTTGCATTTTGCTTAATGGTCTCCAAGTCATTGACTCTCTTTTCTTTCAGTGGCAATTTCATTTTTGGAAACAAGAAAAAGACACAGGGTTGTGAGGTCAGGTGAGTACAGAGGCTGATGGACATGCTCGATTTGGTGTTTGGCCAAGAACTGCTGGTCAAGATGTGATGCAGGAGCTGGGGTATTATCGTAATGAAGCAGCCATTCACCATTTCTGTGCAACTCTGGCCCCTTACGATGAACTGCATCTCTCAAATGAGTCAGAACTTGGACGTAGTATTCCTTATTGATGGTTTGGACTTTTGGAGCATACTCATGATGAACAATACCCTGGTAATCAAAGAAAACTGTGAGCATGACCTTGACATTGCTCCTGACCTGACAGACTTTCTTGAGTCTTTGAGAGTTTGGAGTCTTCCATTGTGAGGATTGAGCCTTAGTTTCCGGGTCATTACCATAAACCCACGATGCATCACCAGTAATAATCTTTTTGATGAAATCTGAGTCAGTTTGAACGCATTCCAACAACTTCCTGGCTGCAGATAGTTGATCTTCTTCTTCTTTGGTCAGGGGACAGAAGTTTCATCATGAATTTTGCAGACACACATCTCATCCCCAAATTGACAGTAAGAATGGACTGTACCGACCCAAAACTGATGTGCATGTCCTCAGCATGCTCCCTGATAGTCAATCAATGATTTTGGCTTATTGCGGCATGCACTGCTTTCAACTTTGTCTTCAGTCCTGCTCGTGGATGCCTTCCAGAATGTTCACCACTATCAACACTTTGGCGGTCCTCTTGAAAAAAGTTTGTACCAGTCATAAACTCGAGCATGACTCATGCATTCATTGCCATACACTTGCTGTAACTTGGCATAAGTTTCTTTGCACGAATCTCCAAGTTTCTGGCAGAATTTAATGCACATTCACTGTTCAATTTTTTCACTCATCGTTAATCTGACAAACTGCTTTTACATGATACCAAACATCATCTGATTAAAAAAAGTACAGGTGTGCTGCAGCCACACCACACTCTACACATGCAGAGCTGATAATTAGTCAAAGCATGCCTAGGAGCATTGTGATGCGTCGTATTGTTATGTAGTTACACAACAAGTCTTGATACCTTTTGATCACACCTCGTATCCTTTTGAAGGCGTGGCCTCCAGAATTGCACACAATACTCCAAATGAGGTCTCACCAAAGACTTATATCGAGACACTATCATGTCCTTCTTCCTGCTGGCCATTCCTCTCCCTATGTACCCAAGCATCCTTCTGGCTTTCACTCTCGCCTTTTCTATCTCTTTAGCCACCTTAAGATCATTAGAAACAATCACTTCCAGGTCCTGCTCTTCTTTCATGGATAGAAGTACTTCACACCCTATACTGTACTGCTCCCTTAGATTTTTACAGCCCAAAGGCATGACCCTGCATTTTTTAGCGTTAAATCTCAGCTGCCAATTCTTGACCATTCTTCAAGTTTAGCTATATCTCTCCTCATGTTATCTACTTTTTCCTGGGTGTCTACTCTATTGCAGATTTTGGTATCATCCACAAAAAAGGCAAAATTTACCCAACAGTCCTTCCGCAAATATTGCTAATAAAAATGTTAGAAAGAATAAGACCAATGACAGAGCCCTACGGCACAACACTGGTAACATCATTCTCCTCAGAGTGAGCTCCATTTACCTGCACCCTTTCTCGCCTCTCACTCAACCAATGTCTAACCCAGTCAGTCACTTTAGAGTCCATTCATAGGGTGCTCAATTTATTTACAAGTCGTCTGTGTGGAAAGGTGTCAAAGGCTTTACTGAAATCTAAGTACACCACATCTAGGGCTCTCCCTCGGTCCAACTCTCTGGTTGCCCAGCCAAAGAAATTTATTAGATTTGTCTGACAAGGCCTGCATCTAGTAAAACCATCATTGGCTCCCTATTTCCTTTCATATTAATGATACACTTCTGACACTGGTCCACAAGTCCATATCTATAGATATCCCATCATACCTCTCATGTCATCTAACACTTCAAGCAAGACCTAGGACACTGAGATCCATCCATGCTAACCGCCTTCATATTCCACCTCCCTCCAAGGCTAAGTTGGAGTCTACTTGTCAACCTACATTCTTCTATGGAGTGCTCCACCTTCCACCTTGCGAACCAAGTCTTCTTACAAAGCCTTCAAGGCTGGTTTAAAAACACGTTTTCCCCCCCTGGGGCACATGGCTGCCACACCTGGAACCCACATCTCTTCTTTTTATTCTCCTTATTTTCTGTACTTAATTGTTCTATCAATATTTGAAGTTATGTAACTTTTATAGCTATTTTTATTGTAAATCACTGTTTTTTTTTATGAATTATGGTACAGTATATTAAGATTTGAATAAACCATAAAACATATTATTGTGAAAACCAGTGCACATTATTTTTCATATTGTACCACCCTAGGGACATAGGAGATGCCCACTTCACAATGCCAAGGGTCTCTGTTGGGGCTGCATATCTCAATTGTCTTCATGACACCTGGACTGTACATAAATTGAGGGGTAATACCCTACTGCTCTTCCTCTCTACAGGGTCATTTAAATAATACGTATTCTTACCCTGTTCAGGAATCTCTGGGTTATATATTTCCAGGTAGGCTGAAGGGTTAGATGAATTACTGTACTTGTTTCAAGTACCATATCCAAAGGAAGAATTAAAAGAAATTGGAGGATGTTTCTGTCTTCACAACAGCAGCTGTATTCAATACACTTGCACAATATAGGCAATATCTATTTTGCTATTACTGCTGTGCATCTAAACTTATTTAACAGGGTATTGAGTAACAAGCTTCAGTATCAGTTAAGTACCTCAATCTAGTAATTATTCGGTGTTTCCCAATAATGCGTTATAAAATGAAGATCCTGTGTTCAAAGTCTTTGGGGTATGTTTACTAAACCGCGCAATTGTGCGGGGCGCACTTGAGCATGCGCCCCGCACAATTGAGCATGCTCCAAAAAAAAGAAATCATTTCATTTTTTTGGAGCTTTCCTGGGAGTGTTTTTTAATGTTGCCCATTGATATCACTATTGGCCAGCTGGATTATGGTTTTTCCCCTTTTTTCGAGGTCATTTTTGAGGTTTATTTGCCCTTTTGTCTCCATACAAGGTGAATGAGCCCACAGTAAAATTGTGCAGAGCAGGGTTTCTGACTCATTCGGCCAGGTTTCCTATCTCCAGGGACTGCACTTCCTCTGTGGCCACTGTGTGGTGCAGCGGACACAGCCAGTGCCTATAGGACCAGAGGGTCACAGGGTCAAATCCCAGCTGGGGCTCCTGCCAACCCAGTCCCCATATTTTACCCACCACTAAACAGAGATAGTAAAGACACTCCTTTAATGCAGAGAACATAAGCATGGTTCAAACACCTATATTTTACCCTACACCGCATACACACCATAACAATGGGCATTACCTACAGCAGAGTCCCCCAAATGCAGTCCTGGAGTGCCACAACTCAATCAGGTCATATGCTTTTTCCAAGATGAGGACATGTCAGCATGATGGCGGAAGGCTACAGGTGGTGGAGGGGGCAGTGGCTGCTAGCCACAGCAGACAGTGGCCTAGGCCTGTGCAGGCTGGCACCGTCCACTGCAACAGACAGGCTCTGTCGGATGTACAGTCATGAACTCCCCAGGGAGTACAGCATATCTGTGGCAACATGGTGGTGCAGTGCACACAGACAGTGTGTGCAAAAACAGAAGGTCACAGGTTCAAATCCCAGCTGGGGCTACTGCCAATCCAGTCCACATATTTTTCCCACTACTAAACCGTGATAGTAAGGACAAACCTTTATTGCTGAGAACATACGCATGGTTAATACGCCTATATTTTACCCCACCGACCACATACACCATAAACAGGCACATTACCTAGAGCAGAGTCTCCCAACTGCAGTCCTGGAGGGCCAAACACCATTCTGGTTCCATGCTGCCTCTAATAAAGATGCCTGTGCTGCATATCTATGCACCACCCCCATGGTATGCAGATGTAGCTCATGCATATTCATGAGGGACAGCATGGAAAACCCGAACAGTGTTTGGCACACCAGAACTGGAGTTGAGAACCTCTGCCGTAAAGCAGCAGCCAACAGGGGCAGGGGCAGACACACCCACACCCACACCCATACGCCCCATTGGCCAATGCCTCCTGGCAGGGCCGGATTTACCTTGAGTGAGGCCCTACGCCAACAAAAATTGTGGGCCCCCAGCAGGGGCGGCCCAAGGGGGGTGCGGGGCCTCATTTGCATAAGGGGCCTCATTTGCATAAATATTTGCATAATGTTACCATATACTAACTTTTAGTAAACGTGCCTCTTAATGAGTGTATGGATAAAGAAAGACTAAAAGATTTCTACATTACTATAATCCAGTGCCAACTGCCAGACACATTAGGAACTACTACAAACACTGCCCATTTAGAACCCATAGCAAACCCGCCGTATCCTAACAGCACTACCAGGACTCACAAAGCACCATACTCTACCAATCAAAAGGCAACACTGCAAATATTAAACCAATACATTTCAGAGAACAACAATACATGACCTACTGGGGAAAGAGAACAAGTGGCAATGTCAAATATGAATTATATAAACAGAACACCTCAGCTCAGTTACACATGCAGAACATAGACCATCACCAAACAAGTAATCACAATTTAGAAACAGGAAGACAATAATTAAACTGGGAATCCCAAAAGCCAAACTTGGAATGTACAACACTGTAGAAATAAAACTATACATTAATTTGCTCTTGTACTAAACAAAGTGCAGAGTTAATGATGCACATTTACCAGAGCTGACATATTCCAATTAATAAATTCAAAATAAAGAGATATTTTTCTACCTTTTGTGCATTTTTTTCAGCTGCAATTGCTCCAGCCACTTTCTTCTGGTTTCTTCGTGTCTTCTGCTAACTCTCCATCGTCTGCTGTCCATTTGTCCTTTCTTCTCTCTTCTAGTTTTTTTCCATTCTCTCTCTACATCTGCTTTAACATACTAATCTTTCTCCTTTTGCTCTTTCCTCATTCCTATTTCATCTACTCAAATTTTACCCCTCCATCCTCAATCCCCACTTACTCTCCCAATACCCGGCCAATTGTAGATTTTTTATCCCTCCCACACAAAATATTTTTCCCTTCTCCATTTTACTCTTCCAGCCCCATCCCATTCTAATCCTCCCCAATATCAGCTCCCTTCTAGTTCCAGCCTCACCCAGCATCCATTCCCTTCTAGTCCCTGCATCAGCCCATTTCCAGTCCTAGCCACCCATCAGCCCATTTCCAGTCCTAGCAACCCCCCAACCCAATACCAGTCCTAGCCCCCCATCAGCCCACAGCCCATTACCAGTCTTAACCCCCCAAAGCCCATTACCAGTTCTAACCCCCCCAACAGCCCACAACCCATTACCAGTCCTAACCCCATCAGCCCACCTCCAGTCTTAACCCCCCAGCCCATTTCCAGTCCTAGCCCCCCCATAGCCCATTACCAGACAGCCCCCATCAGCTCACAGCACATTACCAGTCTTAACCCCCCCAAAGCCCATTACCAGTTCTAACCCCCCCAACAGCCCACAGCCCATTACGCCCTAACCCCCTCAGCCCACCTCCAGTCTTAACCCCCCAGCCCATTTCCAGTCCTAGCCCCCCCATAGCCCATTACCAGACAGCCCCCATCAGCCCACAGCCCATTACCAGTCTTAACCCCCCCAAAGCCCATTACCAGTTCTAAACCCCCCCAACAGCCCACAGCCCATTACCAGTCCTAACCCCATCATCTCACCTCCAGCCTTAACCCCCCCAGCCCATTTTCAGTCCCAGCCCCAGCCCCCCCAATAGCCCATTACCAGTCCTAGCCCCCCCCATCGGCCTAAAGTAAAATTTAATTAAAAAAAAAAACTGCTGGCTGCCGCCGCGGGGCCCCCTCTGCTGCCGCGGCAGCATGGACTGACCCGCGGGGCCCCTTCTGCAAGCTGAATCAATCGGTCCGTCTGTCCCTCCCTCCCTCCGTGCAGGTTTTGAGAGGCGCGAAGGGAGAGTGTCTCCCTCGCGTCTCTGTTAAGCCCGCATCAGCCCCTGCGGGCTTAACAGAGACGCGAGGGAGACACTCTCCCTTCGCGCCTCTCAAAGCCTGCACGGAGGGAGGGAGGGACAGACAGACCGATTGATTCAGCTTGCAGAGGGGGCCTCGCGGGTCAGTCCATGCTGCCGCGGCAGCAGAGGGGGCCCCGCGGCGGCAGCCAGCAGTTTTTTTTTAAATTTTATTTAAAAAAAAAGCTAATTTGTTCGATTTTTGTGGGCCCTTGCAGCTGTGGGCCCTACGCCATGGCGTAATGGGCGTATAGGTAAATCTGGCCCTGCCTCCTGGAGAGGCAGGACATTGGGCCCTGCCTGCATCTCCCAATACTAGCACTTGCATACCTTAGCAATGCCACCCTACACCTGGGTATACGGTACACAGCTATCAAACGTTTCCTATGATTACTGGCAGATAGCAATTCCTACGTTAAGCACAGTTTGCTCATTGAGCTCCATCATAACAATCATTCTGATGTTTGTGGTGTGTGCTCCAGGTCTGGTCTCTGACAGTGTTTACCACCCTGGGGAGTGACCCCCAACAGTATTGCGTACCATATCCATGCCTGTACTGTGCCTAGGACTGGTGTGGTGGGTATGGCTGTTGAACTCCTCTATAGTAGCACAATGCTGGCATAGGTGTGGGGGTGGCTGTCTGTCTATCCAGTGTGTGGTGGCTGCAAACACCTTCCACAGCCCACACTGCCAGCACTGTTGCCAGTATTGGGCTGCCAATGTGCATAATGAGGAGCAAGGTACCATGGGTATAGGCCGGACAGGGTGGCCAGGCCAGGGTGCATCTGCACAGGGCATAGGGCAGTGACTGGGACATTTTAGTGCTCGGCCACCACCTACACAAACAGGGTGACCTCCGTATGTCCTGCTGGGAGAGCACTTTCACCCTGACTCTGCAGTGACCACAGCATGGCTAGGCACCCCCATAGTGCTATATAGTATTTTGCTCATGTGATATGTATGGGTTTCCTTTTGGGGCCCAGTCACTGATGTATCTGCTTGTTGTGTGTGCTGCCATTCAAGTCCTGGGTGCATGCATTTCTACCAGGAATATACACTATGGACTAACTAGCAGACTGTTTGCAGCTGCTATGTGTCTTGATGGGGTGCAGTGGCTGCAGGAGAATATCAGATAGTGGTGGGTTGCAGTTTAGCATATACAGGCCTAATGTCTGTCTGCTGTTGTGTTATGGTTATGTACAGAGCTGCAGGACTGGGGTTGATGGTCCTCTCTACTGCTACCATTGCAGTGAGGTAGAAGGTGGATCTGTTGATGGGAGGCCCTATTTGCCACCCTTGGCTGTGGCTGTGGGGGTGCATGGGGGCTACACCTGACTGAGACAGACAGAGGTATCCAAAGTGTTTCTGCAGAAACTACCTATCTCACAGTTTAACGCTGCTTTGGACCTCCGGCATGGCCTCATTCAGTCATGGAAGGTGCTGTGGACCTGGTGCTGGGTGCCTCACCGCACCCTCAGGGTGAGCACAGTACCCGCACAATGTGACGGTGTGTAGCTACTCTGTGCCAGTAAAACACATGGTCAGTACCTCCTACCAGGCCGAGGTGCTGTGGGGGTGCACATGGTCACTTCCCCCTACCAGGCCCAGGTGCTGTGGGGGTGCATATCCCATCTTTTGTTTCTCTGTGGACAGCTGATTTGCATGTGCAGTGCATCATGGGTACGGGTGGGCTAACCCTATCCAGCTGACCACAGCAGACTGTCTGTGTGGTGACGTGCAGGCTCTCTGCAGCCAGCCAGGGGTTTGCTAGCAGTTATAGAGCTGTAGCCCAATGGTTACATCACTGCCTGTGAAGCCAGAGGTCATTGGTTCAAACCCAGAGTGGGGTTATTTGATAGGGTTGTCCAAAGCATTATCTCTTTTTAATGTACATTATTGCTGCCAGCAAAAACACCCTCATCGTACTGTACCCATAAGGTGCCTCAGAGGGCGCTTTATAGGGCGCCCTATAGGTTACCTTATGGTTACCGTCCATATAAGGTGCACTATACGTTATCCTGTGGAGCAACTTATAGGGTGCCCTATAGGGGACATTTTAGGGTGCCGTGGTGGACAGTGCAGTTTATAATGTGCCCTATGGAGTGCCTTATAGGGTGCCTTATACGGCACCTTCAATTACGGCACGTGAGGGCGTGTTTGCTGGCAGCAATTAATAAAATAAAAATAAAGTGCTGCAGGAAACAAAATGTACATTGCAAAGCTGATGCCTCAGCCAGCCTTACGTATTCAGCACCCTGGGGAGCAAACTCATGACCCCTGTATCAGCAGTCAGTGCCTTAACCATTGTGCTCCACTGCTGCTCCTCCTTACATGTCAGCGCACCTACTTATGCTTTTCATTCCTTGAACTGCACAGTGCTGCCATCAAAAACAGTACTCTGACCTTGCGGTACCTCATATGGCACCCTATAAAGCACCCTTTAAGCAACATTCTAGGGTGCCTTGGCGGACAGTGCACTTTAAAATGTGCCTTATGGGGCGCCTTATGTTAACACGCTTTGAGAGTGCGTTTGCAAGTAGTGATAATTAAAATAAACATAAAATGCCTCCTAAAGCAATCTTCCCTATAATACATAATGCCTCAGCCAGCCTTGTTCATTAGGCACTGTGGGGGATTGAACCCCTGATCCCTGTACCATTGGTCAGTGTCTTAACCATTGTGCTGTGGTTCTGTTCCTGTGTTTGCATATCAGCATGCCGCCTTATGCCGCCCAATATTAATATGCCTGCTAAAGCAATAGCACACTGCCTTATGCCCATCAGCTCGCCACCTTATGCAGCCCAATATTTAACTGGCTCCTAAAGTAATGCCTCAGCCAGCTGCCTTCATTGGGCACTGTGGGGGATTGAACCCCTGATTCTTGCACCATTGGTAAGTGTCTTCACCATTGTGCTGTGGCTCTGCTCTTCTGCTTGCACATCAGCGCGCCACTTATGCCTCCCGCGCAGCTTTCTCATGCGCTAATGTGCGGGGCGCACATGGGCGCCACGCACCTTAGCGCATATTTAAATCCCGGTTTTTCTTTTTCAGATAGAAACGCCCACTCCTTATATGGCACCCGCACACTAGTGCGGCCCGCACATTAGCAGGGTTTTAGTAAACATGCCCCTTTGTGTTTTTCAGATTCTCCCAGAAAGGAAAAATAGTTTATCAAGTATGTTAATGTAAAACTATAGCTCAGGTTACTGGGATTTCCACGTGGGAAGTTACACAAAATTATCCAGAATCACTCCGAGTTCTGTAAAATGTCAGTGAGTGTATGAGTGCAATGCAAGTAGGTGAGCTCACAATTTCTGCAGGCTTTAGGAAGTCCATCTGGGCTGTAGGAAGCACTGGGCTGGCCATATGCTATTGCTCCCATGTCGTAAACCTGGAGCAACAGCATTGGTCTCTTGACTCACTTTGTGCACCTGCTAATCTAACAATCAAATAAAAAGGGAAAAAAATCTCTTTATCAAAACTGGTATTATACTGTAACTTATGTGCATTCTTTAGAAACCTAGATGTGGGCACCTAAGGCTGGTGTAAGAGCCTAGGCCTAGATATAACATGTATTTTTGGACACTTACACCCCTATTTTATAAAGAAAAATAGGTGCCTGCTTTTCTGTATGAAATAGATTCAAGATAGGCACGTTCTGGGTGCCAAAACTAGGCGCCTGGTTATATAATTACCCTCTAGGCTAAGGGCTCTCAACCAAGTCCTTGGGGCACACCTAGCTAGTTGGGTATTTTAGCCACACTGAATATTCATGAAAGAGATTTGTATGCACTGCCTCCATTGTATGCAAATCTATGTTATGCATATTGAGAGCCTGTGCTCTAGGCTTACAGGTTCAATCCATGGTGTTTTTGACAAATAATGCCTTGCAATGCATCTAACAACATCTTTCTAAGTAATTTCCAATAACTGCTCGTATCATGGGTAACACCAAATATTCTGAAAACAATTATTTCAAGTACCTACCAACCCTAAACCATATACACACATATGATGTCTCAAGAGGTGGTGTCCCATGTCTTAACTTATACTTCAGTAGACAAGTCTGCTACAAGGACAAACATCTCAACACACAAAGGGGGTTATTTTAGAAGCCCTATTGGAGTTTTGGACATCTGAAAATGGGGGCGCCAACATCCAATTCATGTGTGTCCCTGGAGCCATTCTAGAAACTGGGTGTATGGATATCCCAAGCATGAAGATGTTCATATAGAACGGGGGCGTGCTGGAGGAGTGGCCTGGGCGGAGCAATGAAGATGATTGTCATGGTGCAATTTCAGTATGGCACAAGCATGTCTGGCCTTGGTTGTTGAGCCATCCATGCCTATACCTGCTCTTGACCATGAATAAGGAACAAAAAAGTGTTTGGTTCATGGTGGCAACTCTACTGACAAACAGACTACTAAATGTCACTGAACAAGGATGTCCCCCTTCTGGAAAACACTGGCTGAGATGTCCAAGAACTTGTTTCTGCAGCCGTCCACTTAGGGACATCCATATTTCTAAAATCGGGCAGAAATGTAAATGTCCCTGCGGTTTTCTCAGATGTTTTGTTCTGAAAGTCCCAGATTGCATCTGGATGCCCTTTCTAAAATGCCACTTCAAGTGCTCTAAAGCCTGTTTGACATTATGGCAAAGTAATTCATTACCATCATTTGGCACATATCATTCAGCTTTGTTTCATGACAAATAAATGCCTTATTAATCTGCATTAATGAAACAGGTAAATGCCTCTGACATTATTATTATTTAACTTCTTTTCTATACTGTCTTTCTATGAGTGAAGATGGTTTACAGTTAATGTAGTGATTTGAACATGAACAAAAAGTAACAAAGTTGTGCTTACATATAACTATAAGTAACAAAGTAACAATAAGTAAAAAGGAGGGGTTGGTTAGTGTATGTAAGGGAAAGATAGTTGAGTGAACACTAACTATGTACAAGGGTAACTATGCATGGACTTAAGTATGTACATATGTACAACTGGAGTTATGGTTATTTTATTTATTATTTTTTAAAATTTATTGTAAATTTTTATACCGCGTTTTCCCAACAAATCAAAAGCAGTTTACAGAGAACAAAGTCTGAATATTACAGTAACAAGTATACAGGGTGGCCCAAAAGTGAGAAAATCTCATAAATTAAAAGCTTAAATAGTTTACTTATTTACTTTTTTTTAGCTATATAACGTCTTTATTTCGACAATTTCCGGTCGCCATCTTTTTTTTAAAAATTTGTCAATCGTCTACATCTGTCTTTTTGAATTTTTAAAAAACTTATATGCTACGAGATGTTCTCACTTTTTTTTTGGGCCACCCTGTAGATTCAGTACAAGGAACATTTTCTTTTTAACTATGTACATTAACATATTTGTTATAACAGTGAATGCTTAACATGATTCTAAGAACATTTCTATTATCAAACTATT
Organism: Ichthyophis bannanicus; assembly: GCA_033557465.1. Lineage (NCBI taxonomy): Eukaryota > Metazoa > Chordata > Amphibia > Gymnophiona > Ichthyophiidae > Ichthyophis > Ichthyophis bannanicus. Next base: position 230,619,041 of record CM066043.1, on the reverse strand, counting down.
TACATGTTTGGGTAACGTTCCGTACATCGGAGTTGGGTAGTGTTCAGTGTGTCTGTATATGGGATGCGGGAGGCAGACCAAGGATGCTTTTGTCATCTCACTTGGGATTCAGTGCGTGATGTGGTGGACTGCTGTGGGGGGTTGGTGATGAGGTGGACTGCTTTGGAGGGGTAGTGTTGCAGGGGGGAGGGGAGTGTGGAGTTGCATCATTGTGTTTTTGTATACCAAAGTGAAGTGTAAATAAATGGGTTTTAAGTTGTTTTCAGAATGTTTTGAGGTTGTTTATTTCTCTTAGGTAGTCTGGGAGCGCATTCCAGAAGCTGGGGCAATGTGGGAGAATGCTTTATTGTTGGTTGTCCTCCTTGATTTCCTGAAATCTGGAGGTATTGAAATCCTGTTCTTGTTACGGTCTCGTTGAGAGCGGGAGTTAGTTTCCTTTTTGATAAGCGTGGAGAGGTGAGAGGGGGTAATGTCATTGATTAGTTTGAAGGTTGTGGCCAGTATTTTGTAGTTTATGTGGCTTTGGATGGGGAGCCAGTGGAGGTTGTAGAGTATTGGGGTTATGTGTTCTGTTGGGTTGATATTCATAGTTATCCTGGCTGCAATGTGTTGTGCTAATTGGAGTTGTTTCAATGTTTGTTTTGTAATGCCCTGTAGGATGGTGTTGGCAAAGTTGAAGTGGGGTGTGATGATTGTTTGTACTACGGTTTTGAAGTCATGGAGGTAGATTTGGGGGCAGAGTAGTTTCGGCATTTTGAGTTTATAGAAAATCTTTTTAGTTCTATGTTTTATATGGGATGTCATGTTGAGGGTGTGGTCAATGATTACTCCGAGGTATTTTACCTCATTTTTAACTAATATGTTTGTATCTTGTATCTTAATCAACGTGGGGGGGGGGGGGGGTGAGTGAAGCTCTGGTTACGTACATTGCCTCAGTTTTTGTAAAATTAATCTTAAGGTTGTGCTTTGTAAGCCATTCTGTTATCTCTGCAAAACAGTCAGTGAGTTTTTGGGTTGACGGATTTGTGATGTTAAATTTATTTATTTATTTATTTAGCTGTATTTATATCCCGCTTTTCACCGGGTCAAAGCGGTGGAACATTGAACGAGGGGGAGGGGGGACAATAATCAATTCTAGGGTATGTGCCGTCACCAGGCGGGGCAACATTTATGATTTTGACAAATATTGGGACGTAGACATAGACATTGAGCTACAGTCTCTTTGGTGGATGTTTGTTTCTGGTCTGAGGTATTCCTGGAATATTGTGGTTTTTAGCTGTTTCCTGAATGATAGGGGGTCTTTGTTGTTTCTGATGTGGTTCAGTAGAGAGTTCCAAATGGATGGTGCATACAGTTTGAAGGCTCTGTTGCAGGTTCGTTAACTGCATTTTGTCCTTTTGTGGGGGATGGTGAGGGAGTTGTTGGTGGTTTGTCTGGTTGCTTTGTTGTGGGCGGGTCAGATCAGCAGTGTGCGGAGTTGGGAGGTTTGGGTTTGGCTGAGAGTTTTGTACTTGATTTGTGCTTCCAGAGGGAGTATGTGTAGCTCTCTTAGAATTGGGGTGATGTGGTCCTGTTTTTTTGCTGATTGTATAATCCTTGCTGTCGTGTTTAAGGCAGTCCGGAGTGGGTTGGTATGGGTGGCCGGGAGTCCATGGTAGATTATATTGCAGTAGTCCAGGTGGGGGAGCGTTAGGGCCTGCATCACTGTTCTGAAGTCCTGTGGTTCGAGGAGAGGTTTGAGGCGTTGCACTGTTTTAGCCTTGTGAAATATTGTAGCGGTGGTCTTTTTGATTTGTTTGTAAATGGGAGATATAACGTTTGTAAATGGGAGATATAACATTATATCATCTGCATATAAATGGTCATTTATTTGGAAATTTTTAAAAATGGAGCAAATGGGCTGGATGTATATATTGAAAAGTATGGCTGAGAGAGCAGACCCTTGCGGCAGGCCTTGTTCTTGTTTGTATTTTTTGGATATCTGGTGTTCGATTCTTACTTGTTGTGTTCTGTCAGACAGGATGAGAACCATTTTAGAACTGTATTTTTTATACCTATTTGTTGGAGTCTGTGGAGCATGATGTGGTGATTTATGCTATGAAATGCTGCGGTTATGTCTAGGAATATGAGTATGAATACTTTCTTGGTGTCATCAATGCCTCGTATGAGTTGATCGAAAAGAATGGTGAAGAGTGTCTCCACTCCATGGTATGGTCGAAATCCATATTGGTGTTCGTCAAGAGGGTCAAAGGAGTCTATATGGTCTTGGAGCTGAATTTGAACAGTGTTTTCAATTATTTTGGCCATGAAAGGTTAGTGATGTTGATAATGTTGGGTTGATTCTATAAAGGGTTTGCTCTGTGAAATTCCATGAATAGGTGGGTTTTCAACTTCTTACAAAATTCTCCTATGGTTTCAATGGCTCTTATGAGGTATGTTAGGTCATACCATATTGTAGGAGGGTAGATGGAGAATGCTGTATTTGTCCTTTGGATATTAGTGTGCTTTTTGGATGGTATGTCTAGTTGGTTTATCATGTTATGTTTTCTTGATCTGTCATTAGAGGGCCTTCTTAGTATACTCATGAGACATTCTGCGGATTGGTGATATATGATCTTAAATGTGTTGAAGGTTGCTTTGTATTTTGTTCTAGTTATGATAGGCAACCAGTGGAGTGGTTTGAGGGTTGGAGTGATGTGCATCTGTCGGGAGGTTCCTTGAATAATTCTTGCAGTTGTGTTTTGGGCCAGTTGCAGGGAGTATGTTGTGCTTTTGAGTAGCCCGTGGTAAATTGAGTTATCGTAGTCTAGTATAGGGGTGATGACTGACTGACACACTGTGCGGAAATCCTGACCGCTTAAGAGAGGGCAAAGATTCTTCAAGATTCCGAGTTTGTGGTATACAGATTTGACAGTTTGTTTTTCTTGCGCTTGTAGAGTTAGTTCTTGATCAAGTATTACACCTAGGTATCTAACCTCAGTTTTGACAGTGATATCTTTGCTATCAAGATGGAGTGTTGCAGGTGGGTTGAAGTTTGTGTTTCTTGTGATGTGCAAGAGTTCTATTTTGTTGTAATTGATGTATAGGTTGTGCGATTGAAGTCATTGTGCTATTGCTGTGAAACAGTTGGTTATGGTGGAGTTATCCAGAGTGGAGGTGGAGAAGGGTGTGAATAACATGATGTCATGTAATACTTGATATTAAAACTCTGTATGAGGTCACAAATTGGTTGAATGTAGATATTGAACAATATTGATGAGAGTGATGATCCTTGTGGTATGCCTTGAGTTTAGGTGAAATGGTAATGACGTTTGATTTTCTGTTATTTGTTATTTGCATGAGTGGTATGAGTGTAACCATTTTAAGGTGGTGCCCTGGATACCATTGCTCTGTAGTCTATTGATTAATAGTTGGTGGGAGACAGAATCAAATGTAGAAGATATGTCAAGGAATAGCTGTATGAACTCATGTGAGATGATTTCTATGCCTGTAATTAAGGTGTTAAGTAAGGATGTGAGGAGGGTTTCCACTCTGTGCTGTGGTCAAAATCCATGTTGATGCTGGTCTAGTGGCAAGTGTTTATCGATGTGGTCTTGTAGTTAGTTTTGTATGACCTTTTCAATGATTTTTGTGATGAAGGGGGTGCTGGAAATTGGTTTGTATGAAGATGGGAAGATTGGGTCCAGGTTTGGCTTCTTTAGTGTGGAACAGATTGTTTGCTGGGGGGGATGGAAGGAAACCTTGTGCAACCGAGTTGTTGACGATGTATGGGATAAATGGGATGAGGTGGGGCCTTGCAATCTTGGTCCATGATACCGGGCATGGATCAAGCAGTGATGTTGTTCTGTTTGTGGAGTTGATTATGCTGTCGAACTGGTCATGGTTGATGGAGTTGAAGGTGTTCCAGAGATTGTTGTTGTAAGTGTTTGAGGGTTAAGAGGGCATTTTGAGATCACTCATGACGTGTATTGTGTATGGATTGCAGATGAAGTGCTATATAGTGAGGGTTCAGTGTATTAACATTTTGGGTCGGAGTGAGGTCTTTTGTGACAGCTTTTACTATTTCAAAGAGTTCTCTGGGTTTGTTGATGGTACCATGGATAAGGTTGGTATGATATTCCTTTTTGGTTTTGATGGCAAGGTTGCAGCATTTCTTTAATTCTTCTAAGTAGAGGGTAGTTGTCTGTTGGTCCATGGTTTTTCTCCATTTACGTTTGATGCGACACTGTTTGCTTTTCAGGTTTTTCAGGGTAGTGGAGTACCACGGGGTGGTGTGTTGACGTTTAATTTTCTCTGTGTTTGGTGGTGCTTTGGCTGCAGATGTTATTGTGGCATTCTATTGCTTTATGAGGTCTTCAAGATGATCAACGGTGGAAGGTAATGTTAAGCTTGGTAGAATTTTCTGTATGAAAGCTTGGTTGTCAAATGGTTAGAATCTTCGAAGAATTTTGTTTGACTTCATCTTGAGGTTGTCAATATTCGGTTGAGGATGTGTGAAGCTTATGAGGTGGTGGTCAAACCATGGGACTGGCTTGATTGCTTTTTTAAAATATCTGCTGCAGTTTATAGAAGCATCAGAGCCAATCACGTAATAAAGCAAATATCAATATATTTTATACATCTCTTTTCCAGAATGCTCAAGGCAGGGAACAAAGCAACTACGGTAGAACAGCAATAATCATAATCATAAGCACATAGGGAAAACAGTGGATGCAGAGCAGACATAGGATGATTCACTTTGCAACCTATCATATAAAAAGATTATAGTCAAGTTCTCATGTCACCTCAGTAATAATGACACAAGCCCCATCCTCTGCCAGACATTCTGTGAATTAATACAAATCCCTGTAAACAAAGACACTCAGAATTATACTGTACAATACCAGCATTAACTCCTAGTACTCTAACAGCAAATAAACAAGGCAGGAAAAGTCAGCATTGTAAAATTACAGCTATACCTCCTACTGGAAAGACAGAACATGCTGGACTGCTACTGCAGATTCCTAACAGAACATCTCACAAACAGAACACAGAGAGACCTTCACCAAATATAGAATAACCGACTACTAATTAGAAAGAGAAGCACGTATACAAAAAACTGAAATAGAAAGCCTGAGGAAAGAGAAGAAGAAATGCACATTATCCTGTACTGAGCAAAAGGCAAAGGCATAAAAATATACATCCCCAAAGCTGAAATATTCAGATAAATAAAAAGTTCAAATAAAATGCTTTTTATACATTGCTTGTCTGATTCATTTATTTTTCTAATGGTCCTGGTCTCTTTTACAATTTCTCCTTGGATTAGGAACTGGTTAAAAGCTAGAAAACAGAAAGTAGGTCTAAATGGCCAATATTCTCAATAGAGAAAGGTTAATAGTGGAGTATTTCAGGGATCTGCATTGGACCTACAACTTTTTAACATATTCATAAATGACCTGGAAATGAGAATAACGAGTGAGGTGATCAAATTAGCAGATGACACAAGATTATTCAAAGTTGTTAAAACACAAGTGGATTGTGAAAAATTGCAAGAAGACCTTGATAAATTGGGAGACTGACATCCAAATCATAGACAAAATCTAATGTGGACAACTGCAAAGTTATGCACTTAGGGAAGAACAATCCAAACTATGGTTACACGATGCGAGGTTCCACATTAGGAACCATTGCTCAGGAGAAGGATCTAGGTGTCATGGTGGATAATACGTTGAAATCCTCCGCCCAGTGTGCAGTGGTGGCCAAGAAAGCAAATAGAATGCTAGGAATCATAAGGTAAGGAATGGAGAATAAAACCAAGGATATTATAATGCCTCTATATCATTGCATGGTGAGACCGCACCTTGAATATTGTGTGCATTGGTCGCCGTATCTTAAAAAGGATATAGCGTTATTAGAAAAGGTACAGAGAAGAGCCACCAAAATGATAAAGGGGATGGAAGGATACTCCTACGAGGAAAGGCTTAAAAGGTTAGGGCTGTTCAACTTGGAAAAAAGACTGCTGAGGGGAGATATGATAGAGGACTATAAAATAATGAATGGAGTGGAACGGGTAAATATAGATTGGTTGTTTACTCCTTTAAAAAAGTAGAAAGACTAAAGGACACACAATGAAGCTACACTGTAGCACATTTAAGTCTAATTGAAGAAAATATTTATTCACTCAACACGTAATCCAACTCTGGAATTTGTTACCAGAGACTGTTATAAAAGCTGTTAGTGTAGCTGGGTTTAAAAGAGGTTTGGATACGTTTCTGGAAGAAAAGTCCATAAATCATGATTAAAAAGGATTCGGGAAATCCACTGCTTACCCCTGAGATAAGCAGAATGGAAACTGTGTACCTTTTTAGGAACCTGACAGTTACTTGGGACCTGGATTGGCTGCTGTTGGGAATAGGATACTAGGCTTGATGGACCCTTGATGTGACTCAGTATGGCATTTCTTATGTTCATAAAACTACCACCTGTATCAAAGTTGACTGTAGTATGATCACTATTGCAGGAGGCTCCCTTGACCCAGGTCCTGCTTTCCACTGAGAACTAGAGAGGGAGGAGTAGCCTAGTGGTTGGGGCAAGGTACCTCAGGCTGGAAGGTTGGGGGTTCAAATCCCACTAGAAGACAGCAACCTTGGGCCAGAAGGACTGGGGTTTCTAGTCCCACAGATGCTCCTTGTGGTCTTGGGCAAGCCACTTGACCCTCCATTGCCCATGTTCCCTGTAAGTATTAGTGCATGTGTCTCATATCCCCACATGTTAAATGTATCCCCCAATTGTGTTGTGACCACTTTGATTGAAGGATAAGGCAGTATACAAAACTGTCTAAATAAATAACTAACTAGATCTAAAGTAGTTCCAGGACCAGCTGTTCCATGAAGTGGTCATTAATGGTGTCTATTTTGATCACGTCCAAGATCACAATCAAGATGTAGTTAAATATGAAATACCTTTAGCTTTCTATTACTTGTAGTCCCGGGCTACATTACAGAAACCCATTCATCGTATGTATGGGAAATCATGCAAATCAGCTCTTTAGTCATTCAGTGGTAGTTAAATTTCCTGCAAAAATGTTCATAACCCGACAATTTTTCCACAAAACTTAACTAAACCCCAGGAAGATGTAGTTAAATTTTGTGCAAAATAATCCACAATTTTGCACTGACTTTTTTTTCAAGAACACGGTTATTTTCACTTCAATGGACCTATTATTCAAAGCAAGTTACGTGTATCCTGGCTAGCAGCCATACAAAACTTGCCCTCTGTATACTTTCAGCCAGTATATGGATAAAGTTGGGCTATTGAACTTGATAAATGGCCAGAATTCATATGCATAACAAGGGGACAGCTTTGGGGAGGAGCAAAGGTGGCAATGACTATTTACAGGAGGAGGAGTCTAACGGTTAAGAACACTGGCTGGGGAACCCAAAAACCAGGGTTCAATTCCCACTAGTACTCCTTGTGGCCTTGGGCAAGTCACTTAACCCTCCATTGCCTCAGAAAAATCCAAGCTATCAATGTCCCTGTTTAATGTACATTACCAAGTTTAAGTTTCAGTGTAAGCCACTTTGACTGAAATGATACAGCAGTATATAAAACCTGTTAAATAAATAAATATTTCGCCACTCTTCAGTTTAGGCCTGACGAATAGCAAGACTAAAGTAAATGAATAGTCATCAGCATGGTGACCACTGTTTAAGGTAAATGATCCTTAAACAGATAGGGGCATACTGAGGCCTGAGCTAGTAACGTGCCTATGGGCCACATTCTAGTGCAGGGATTGGTGCCAACTTCATGGACTGTGTGCGCTGGCACATGGGGGCACGTAACACCACTAATAGAGGTGCCATTAAGTGCACCCGCGCTAAGAATGCAAGTGTAGTTAGCATGGGCCACTAATGCCTGCACTGGTCGTGACAGGCTGGCAAAGCCCGCCTTCTGCTCCTCTCCCGCTTAGGTCCCGTCCCAATGCACGCTACCAGGATAGCATGAGATTTCTGGTGCTAGGGACCATGCTATGTTTTAGCACCACGCTCAAAACATGTGTTAAACCTTGTGCTACCAAATAGGGCACTTCAGTAAACATGCCCCATAGTATCACATCAGCTAAAAATCAGATTCAATATTATTTAAATGAGATTGCAACATGAGAAAAATGTCTCATGGTGCAATTTCATTTCAGCCTCTGTTTGAATGTATGTTCTACACTGGAGTCCCCCTTGCTCCTTCTAGATGAAGTCCTGCACACCCATGTATTTATGGGTGTTGATTATTATGTCCTGTGTTCATTGTTCGCAGCTCAGAATTTTAGACGGATGGAGTATAAATGAAAAAATAAATTAATGTATCTCTGTCAGCTAGTAAGATTCTTGGCAGCATAAACCTGGGAAAACGTTTGAGAAACCAATGTTAATAAAATGTCCCAAATTCCTGAAATAAACGTTTTCCTTTTTGATACGAATGTCCCTGCTGAAACACCCCCAGCATGGCCAAAAATCAAAGCACATTCAGATGGTTGAGTTTGCATAAGAACATTCCATAATCTTTGCTAGAATGGCCCTCCCAGACATGGGAAAACGCTCTTGTCTCAACCCTATGCGTTCCCATTAGCTCAGAAAGAGTCTATTTAAAGAAATACCTAATTCTGATCACTGCAAAACATTTTTTATGGTACATTGCTTGTGGCTCCTGAATAAACAACATAGGCCCAGATGTATTGGAAGGTCCAAATATTTCTCTACATCAGCAGTAGACAGTTGTCTTAAAAAGAAACCAGCTCATCATCCATTTTGGACTAAAATTTATTGGTCAGTTGGTAGCCTTGAATTTTGATCTTGAAATTCCACTTTAGGGAAAAGAATCAAATGCATGGGAAGGACAATTCTGAACAGGTTTCATATCACAGTGGTTGTGTTTACACCATCATATCTTTCCTTGTGTCTCATTATTACGCTCAGACTATGCTCATTTTATGGTAATAGGCCCCCCCAAATCAATCTGTGTGGAGGAACTCTGTCTTGTCAGCCTTTCTGGAAGCCCAGGGGGGCATCGGTGCCCCTTTTGTACTTGCACCCTGTGAAATTGCACCACTCACACAGCTTTTGGTGTGGCCCTGCTTGGGAGGGATTATAGATTTATTTAACTCCTTTTTCAATGGTAGTTTAAGATGACTTGCATTTAGGTACAGTAGGTATTTTCCTGTCCCCAGAGGGCTTGAAGTTTAAGTTTGTACTTGAGGCAATGGAGGGTTAAGTGATTTGCCCAAGATCACAAGGAGTGGTAGTACAGAGGTGCCAAGTTACCCATTTCCAGGAGCGAGATTTTTTTTTACCAGGTCTAGTTTTAAATTTGCATTGCAATGCAGTATGGGATTTGTAGTCCCTGAATTAACCCATTGGAATCAATGCCACAGATCCCATAGTGCATCTGATGAGATTGTCAGAAATCCGAGAATAGTTTAAAATCTTACTTCTGAACAGGGTAACTTGGCAACTCTGGTAGTGGGATGCAAACTTTAGCTTCCCTGGTTCTTAGCACACTACTCTAAAAGTTAGGCTTCTCCTCCACTCCAAGGACACCAGAGTTGCCAAGTTACCCAGTTCCAGGAGTGATATTTTATGCCAGTCCTGGATTTATGACAAGCTCCTCCTGATGCATTATAGGACCTGCACTGATTCCAATGGGTAAAATCAGGGACTACAAATACTATAATGCATTGCAAAGAAAATTTAAAACCAAAACTGGTAAAAAGTCTTACTCCTGGAGCTGGGTAGCTTGGCAACTCTGGGATACTGACATTAAATGGACCTAAACTTTATACAGATAACCTAGCAGCTAGAACAAGGAAGCGGTTCCAAGCCCACGCACCAGCCTACTCGCCTCAGAAGTGCACAGCAACCAGCAAAAACACATACATCTGTGAGACCCTTACCCTCACACCTTAGGAGTTACCTTCTAACCACACATTAACACTGCAGAAACTGGAGATAGAACAAAACACAAATACGATCACCACTGCTCGCCACCACATAGCACAAAGGAATTGAACCTCATTGCAAATCAACAGCACAAAGGGACTAAACAGAGGGACCTCCAGCATCAGCAACAGCAATCAACTAGCCAGAAACTCAGCAAGCTCAGGCACAGAACACCTCAAGCGAGTCCAATCGGAATAAGTCTAATGGAGCAGGCAGCCTCCTAGATATGAGCTTCCACAGCTCTTCTCTCCTGCTGCTACCTAAGTCTCACTGCAGAAAGGACGTATAAAACTACTGCCAGCAACAGACATACTGTAGAGCTATGAATCTAACCAAACAAGGTATGATCACAGCTACCTAGACAAAGACCAGTCCGTCCCACACAAGCTGTCTCTCTAACAGCTACCTCACCTATACTCATAGCGCAAATGTTTTTGACCCTGCAAACAGATAAGTGACCAGACTCAAGAAACCTAACGTCACTCACGCCCCCATGCCTCAACCAAACCTGTACTCTGAGCTTCCAATCCTCATTATAGCGTCCAGCCTACATGGCATCAAACAACTAGCAACCTTCACCAAACACAATTGGAGATACTCATCCTCGCCTCAGCTTAGCCCAGGAATCACTTCCACAACATCCTCAATCATAAGCATGTGTCACACAAGCCTGCAATCTCACGAATTGCCAACAAACATACTCAGCTATCAATTGTTCATGCTCCTTCTCTTGGAAATCATAATCTTATTATCCTACTCTACTGCCCTAACAACCAACATTTGTTATATCCCTATCATCACAAGGACTCAATGCCAGCAACCTACAATACACAACGTGATGCTTGGTTCAGGGTCCATAACATACCCGTACAAATACTACCTACCGCATTCACTCCAACTAAACAATGTGTCACATATAACAACAAGCACCATCTGAAATGCACCCTTATCAATGTACGCTCTATACGAAACAAAACCCCAATCATCATTGACATACTAAGAAAAGATGATCTGTACCTACTATGAATAATGGAAACATGGCTATCCCCCTCAGACACCATCCTCCTCAACCAAATCACGCCCAATGAATTCTCATCCTTCAGCTGCCCAAGAAGAAACGAAAGAAGAGGAGGAGTCCTCATCATTGCAAAATCCAGCCTACAGTTTCGAATTACAATATCCACAACCATAGATGACCTTGACTGCCTGACAATAACCAATATACCACACCACAATATGCCTTATATACCGAGCACCATAATCCAATGACAGTCACCTAACCAAAATTTTGGATACAGCAAGTGAAAGCGTGACTTACAGCGGACTCCTACTATTAGGAGACTTCAATTTGCCCACACTATCCAAAAATCACTCTAACACATTCCTTGAGGCAATATATGCTCTGGGCCTCCAGCAAATAATAAACATCCCCACTCACACCAAGGGAAACACACTGGACCTAATATTTGCACCAACACCTTGTCATCAACGACAACATCAACGTAACGAATCTGTTCCAGTGTCTTGGTCAGACCACACCATCATCAACTTCTGCACCACACAGCAACTTGACAATCACACAACTAACCCATCCATACATCTAAATGCAGATTCTGCACCTTCAACAAAGAGGCCTTCCTGAAAGAAATAACACTACAACTACAATTCACCACATCTGAGATAAATACCACAAATTGGAATCAGATCATAAGCAATACAGCTTACGCATCTCCCCTCCCACACATCCGAATTCATACAGGACACAATACCACACCTGAACATTACTACAGATGACCTGGAGGAACAAGTTTCCAGCTGGAACAGCATTTTAGCGAACGCCGCCAAAACACCTGATGACAGGACCGAGAAACAGCATCACAACAAGAGACAAAACAAACCATGGTACTCAGCAAAAATACGACAGGAAAAGAGGGAGCTCAGGAAGATCGAACGGAGATGGAGAAAAAACAAAGCAACCGCCGACCAGCATCTTTACCTAACAAAGCAAAAACAATACAATGACCACATCAACCAATCAAAGAGGGAATACCACACAAACATGATAAATACTTCCATCAACAAACCCAGAGAGCTGTTCGAAATAGTAAAGATCCTCACAAAAGAGCAAACAACAGAAGGGGAAGTACAAGTTGATCCACAGGAATTCGCCAACCACATCAAAGAAAAATTTCACTCCACAGAGCGAACAACACCTAGTGGGACCACCCTGACGGACGTACACCCCAGAACCTGGGGCACATTCTACTCACCCTCAGCAGAACAGATATCCCACATCATCTCTACAATCAACACAAGCACTGCTCCTACAGACCCATGCCCAGTGTCATGGGTCAAAGCCACCAAATCAAGCTTCATCCCCACCATACATAAAGTAGTACACAACTCACTCACTCAAGGACTCATGCCAAAGCAGCTAAAACTTGCCTCAGTAAGACCAATCGCAAAGAAAACAACACTCGACAAAAAAGATCCAGCAGCATACCGACCAATCTCCAGCATACCCTTCCTCGCAAAAATCATCGAAAAGACGGTTCAACTTCAACTTCAGGAACACATCGACAAACACGAAACACTTGACGACAACCAACACGGATTTCGCCCCAACCATGGAGTCGAAACACTACTGATATACCTCTTCGACAGCATCCTGAGAATAATTGACAACACCAGGAATGGAATCATAATGATCTTCATCGACATCTCCTCTGCTTTCGACACAGTGGACCACAACACACTCCTGGAAAGACTAAAGATCACCGGTATACACAGCATCACACTGAAATGGTTCCACTCGTACCTAACGGAAAGACAACTGCAGGTCAAGGTGGGACACAACACCTCCCGACCCATAAATGTCCGACAAGGAGTACCTCAAGGATCCGCACTCTCAGCACTCCTATTTAACATATACATCCAACCAATATGCAACATCATGAAAGAGAACAACATCCAATACACAATATATGCAGACGACATCATGATATACACCCCGATATCAATCGACAACCCGGACTTCTCTAAGATAACAGACTGCCTCACCCAGATGACGAGTTGGTGTCAAAACAACAACCTCGCAATAAACTACAACAAGACCGAAGCTTTAATCATCACCCGGAACCAAAGCTTCATACACCCACCAAATATAAAGATACAAAGCACCACAATACCAATAAGGTCAGAGGTGAGATACCTCGGAGTTACTCTGGACAATCAACTCAATCTCAAGCCACACATAGACAAAACAATCCAGAAGGCCTACTACAAGATGCGAATCATCAGGAGACTGAAACCACTCCTCGCCCCAGATCACTTCCGAACCGTTTGTCAAGCCCTGATAACACCACTACTGGACTTCTGCAATCCAATATACCTCGGACTACCGAAACAAGCCCTCAAACCACTCCAACTGGCACAAAACACCGCAGCACGAATCATATCCGGAACCGCAAGACAGGAGCACATCACACCCACCTTAAAGGACTTACACTGGCTCCCAATCGGTGCACGCATCAGATACAAAACCATCATAAACCTATTTAAGATAAAACAGCACACATCAGCCAACAGCCTGCACACCCTCATACAACCAGACACCAGCACTCGTCCTAGAAGGAAACAAACACACAACCGAGTCAGCACCCCAAGTGAATACAAAAACACACGCAAAGACACAACGGACAGAACACTCTCCATGGCTGCTCCAACAATATGGAACAAACTCCCAGACGATTTGAGGGCAACCACAGACCTCAAGGACTTTAGAAAACAGTTGAAAACCATGCTGTTCATAGAACACTATGGACACATCACATAACCCCAGAGAATGTATAACAGCACATAACCCCGCCTAAACAATGTATGTATAGAAAATGTATTTAGAACCACTGTATATAGCCCACGTTGTACATAGCGCATACTAATCTAGCACACAATACAACACTCACCCAACTAAATTTCACCCTCACTGCATGTATAACACACTCACCTTACCCGATTGTTTGCTGTGATACCACCTTGATTATTAAGATAAGGCGGTTTAGAAATACTGTTAAATAAATAAATAAATAAAAATCCTCTGCAAAACACAAACAAAATGCAACATAGTACACTGCAGACCTCAGATGCCTCCAAAGGGAACTCCAAAGAATCAAAAGAAAATTACAAACTTCCAAATATCCAGAACTACAGGTGAGCTTCATGCAGAAACTAAACCAATATCGCAACATGGTAAACAATGCAAAAAAGGATCACCACACAAGAGTGCTTCTTACCTTCTTAAACCACCCAAGAGAACTATTTAGCATTGCAAAATCACTAACATTAATGCCTAACATCAAGAAACCAAATGATTCCCCTCATCCACAAACAATGGCAGAATTCTTCCAGAGCAGAATGGGTCCCATCAGCATCGCACCCTTCATCCATAAGAAATTGCTCCCCATAAGAACCAATGGAATACCTTTGACTCCATCTCCAAGGATAATGTCGAACATATTATCAGCAGCATCAATACCATTACCTCCCCCCTTGATCCTTGCCCTATCAGCTGGATCAAAATGTCCAAAACTGAACTATCTCCTATCATCTACCACCTAGCACAAAGCTTACTTAATCAAGGCATTTTTCAAAGGGAGCTGAAAATGGCCTCCATACAGCCTATCCTAAAAAAACCCTACAGCTGACAAAACTGACCCCACAGCTTACAGACCCATCAGCAGCCTTCCCTTCATCTCCAAGATTATTGAACACATAGTGCTCCAACTGCTGCAAAACCACATCGACGAGCATTCGCCATTGGATCCACATCAACATGGCTTCAGGCCACATCAGAGTCAAAACGCTCCTCATATCACTTATAGATACATTAACACGAGGCATTGGCAACATAAACCAGGCTTACATCCTCATCTTCCTTGACATAACTGCAGCATTCAACTTAATACCACACAATTTCCTGCTCACCAGACTTCAATATATAGGAATTGTCTGCACCCCACTCAACTGGTTACAGTCGTATTTGCCAGAACGTCAACAACAAGTGCGTGTAAGACCAATCAAATCAACACCATACCTATAACACAAAGAGGTTCCACAGGGATCCGTGCTTTCATCATTACTTGTCAACATATTCATTCAACCTATATGTGCCATTTTCCGTACCCACAATGTTCATTACAGGATCTGTGCCGATAACATCATGATGTTCATGCCCTATGACATTTCTAACTCAGACCACAGCAAATTATCCTCCTGCTTCCAAGCCATCTTGCAATGGCTACATGAAGAAGTAATTAGACCTTACCTGCTAATTAGTGTTCCTGAAGGAACGACAGTCCAGTCCCTTAACTTCTGGGTTGCGTAACCCTTCCAGCAGCTTGGAGGCTGAGCCCATCCTTTTGAGGATGGTGTGGTATAAATACTACTGGCACCACCCATAGATCCCAGTAATCTAATGAAAAAGCAGACTTAACGAAATTTCAATTAATAGCCTATGTAAAAATACCAACACAAACCACACCCTTAAAAATTCTTTTTTTTTTTTTAAGAGAAAGTGAGGTGGGGGGGGGGGGGGAGGAGGAGGTTTACCTGAGACTGACCGAGCCCTCCTTCACGCCGGCCCGCCGGACCTGCTCCAAGGGGCCCTTACCCTTTGACCTGGTCCTGAATTCGGACCGCTGATCCTCACGTGTCAACTAGAACGTTACCGCTATCGAAGAACCGGGTGGGATCAGGGACTGGACTGTCGTTCCTTCAGGAACACTAATTAGCAGGTAAGGTCTAATTACTTCTTCCTTATCGTCACTCCAGTCCAGTCCCTTAACTTCTGGGATGTAACAGAGCAGTTCAAGCATGGGTGGGATCCGATATGCTGGACCGAAGCACAGCGTGCCCAAACCTCGAGTCCGCTGAACTCTGGACGTCCAGTCTGTAGTGTCTGGTAAAGGTATGCAGTGAGGACCAGGCAGCCGCCCTACAAATGTCCAGTGGTGGAACTAAACTATATTCTGCCCAAGAGGTAGCCTGCGCCTGAGTCGAATGAGCGCGCAATCCCCCTGGAACCTGCTTCCCCTGGAGGATGTAGGCGGAAGCAATAGCTTCCCTGATCCACCTGGAGATGGAAGCCTTGGCCGCTGCCTCCCCCTTGTGCGGTCCTCCAAACTGAATGAACAGCCGGTCGGACTTTCGAAAAGGCGCAGTGCGGGAGAGGTAACGCTTCAAGGCTTTTCGAACGTCCAGGAGGTGCAGCTTGCTGTCCCCCCTGCTTGCTCCTCCGCTGAAAACGACAGGAGCGTAACTGACTGATTCACATGAAAGGGGGAGATGACCTTGGGCAGGAAGGAAGGCACTGTTCGTAAGACCACCGTATCCTTGAAGAATGAAAGAAAGGGGGGCTGGGAGGACAGCGCTTGAAGTTCGGAGACACGTCTGGCTGAACAAATAGCGACCAGAAAAACCGTCTTCAGCGTCAGATCCTTTAGAGAGGCTTCTTTTGTCGGCTCAAAGGGTGCCTTGGTCAAGGCATTTAGCACCAGGTTGAGATCCCTAGGGGGGATGAACGATCTCTGCTGCGGACGAAGATGCCTCACCGCTCTCAAGAACCTGGCCACGTCCGCGTGAGCCCCTAAGGACTTACCGCGGACCTTACCTCTATAGCAAGAGATGGCTGCCAACTGGACTCGTAAGGAACTGTGCGCTAGGCCTTTGTCAAAACCTGCTTGCAAGAATTCCAGGACCTCCGGAATGGAGGTCGAAAGAGGTTTCCTCCGGTGCTCCGCACACCATGCTTCGAAGATGTGCCAAACTCTTACATAGGAGAGACAGGTCGAGCGCTTTCTAGAACTCAACAGAGTCGAGATCACCGATCCCGAATAACCCTGCTTCCGGAGCCGTGCCCTTTCAATAGCCAGGCCGTAAGCGAGAATCTATCCACGTGAGGCATCCGAACCGGACCCTGCCTCAGCAGATCCCTTCTGCAGGGAAGCCGCCAAGGCCGGTCGGCGAGCAACCTCACCAGGTCCGCATACCAGGGACGGTGGGGCCAATCCGGAGCTATGAGGATTACCAAACCTCGGTGGGCTTCCACCCATTGCAGAACCCTTCCGATGAGAGCCCAGGGAGGGAACACATACAGGAGTCCTTCGGACGGCCACTTTTGGGCCAGAGCGTCTAAGCCTTCGGACATCCTTTCCTTCCTTCGACTGAAGAATCGACTTGCCTTGGCTGAGGCATACCGTGCCATGAGGTCCATGACTGGTGGGCCCCAAAGGGCTACTATCTGGTCGAAGACCTCCTGTTCCAGCTCCCACTCCCCGTGGTCGATCTTGAATCTACTGAGGTAATCGGCTGTGATGTTGTTCGTTCCGGCCACGTGCTGGGCTGAAAGAGCCTCCAACCAGATTTCAGCCCACCGGAACAGGCTGTCCGCTTCCTTCTCCAAGGAGGAACTGCTTGTACCTCCCTGGCCGTTGATGTAGGCCACCGCGGTGACATTGTCGGAGAGGACGCGAATCGCTTTTTGGCGAACTAGGGGTTCGAGTGCCCTGAGCGCTAAGGCTACCGCTCGTAATTCCAATCTGTTGATGGACCAGTGTGACTCCTTTGGAGTCCAAAGGCCCTGGACGAACTGGTCCTTGCAATGGGCCCCCCAGCCTGATAGACTTGCATCCGTCGTCAGCAGCAACCACTGCGGGGGTTCGAGAGGCATCCCGCACTCCAGGTTTCTTGAGTACCGCCACCACTGGAGGGCCCTCTTGGTTCGAGGGGCACAGGGTAGTTGCATGGACAAAGGATGATGTTGATGGGACCACCGACGTAACAGGGCCCGCTGCAGAGGCCGCATGTGAGCCCTAGCCCACGGAACTACCTCTATTGCTGCAGCCATGGTTCCCAGCAATTGAAGGTAATGCCAAGCCGTAGGGTTTCGCCTGTTCAGAAATTGCGAAACCAGGGTCCTTAGTTCCATTGTCCTCTTCTTGGACAGAAACACTTTTCCTCTTCCGGTGTCGAATCTCGCTCCGAGATACTCGATCTCCTGAGAGGGTATCAACCTGCTCTTTGACCGATTGATGACCCACCCCAACTCCTCTAGGACTTCTACCACCCTGGCAGTGGCCGAGCGACTCTCCTCTTCTGACTTTGCCCGGATCAGCCAATCGTCCAGGTAGGGATGTACCAGAATTCCCTCTTTTCATAGGGCTGCAGCCACTACCACCATTATCTTGGTGAAAATCCGAGGAGCCGTAGCTAGCCCGAAGGGCAGAGCTTGGAATTGAAAATGGCCTCCTGGTACCGCGAATCTCAGGAACCGTTGATGGGATCTTCGAACCGGGATATGCAAATATGCTTCCGTCAAATCCAGGGAGGTCAGGAACTCTCCGCTCCTCACGGCCACGATGACCGACTTTAGGGTTTCCATACGGAAATGAGGTACTTTGAGACAGCGATTTACTTGCTTTAGATCTAGGATCGGACGAAAGGAACCTTCCTTCTTTGGTACCACAAAATAAATCGAGTATCGACCGGTGCCGCATTGGTCTGGCGGAACAGGGATCACTGCTCCGAGCACTATGAGTCTTGAAAGAGTGACTTCTACCGCCGCCCTTTTTGCTGGAGATCCGCAGGGAGACCGAATGAATGCTGGAAGTATTTGTTTTGCAAATTCGAGAGCGTAACTCTCTCGGATCACTTCTAGGACCCATTGATCGGACGTGACCCGGGACCAGGCGGGAAGGAACTGCCTTAGCCGGCCCCCCACCAGCAGGCCACCCACCTGGGCCCCCGTTTTCTCATTGTGGTTTCCTGGGGCCCGCGGAGGAAGAGGAGGCCCCAAAACCTCTCCCCGCTCCCCGAAACCCTCTAAAGTTCTGACCCCTAGATGGGAGATGGCCCCTAGGGAAGGGGTTCGACCTGGCTGGGTGAAATCTCTGGGGATCCCTAGGCTGACTCCGAACAGGAGCTAGCGAACGGCCTTGTTTAGGTCTGTCCTCCGGAAGCCTGCCCCCTTTAGATTCGCCAAGGTCCTTCACCAGCTTATCCAAGTCTTCCCCAAAGAGTAGCTTCCCCTTAAAGGGAAGACGGCTCAGTCGCGCCTTTGAAGAGGCATCGGCTGCCCAATTACGTAGCCACAAATAACGCCTGGCTGCAACTACCGAGGCCATGTTCTTAGCTAGGCTCCTGATGAGATCGTACTGGCTATCTGCCAGGTAGGCAGCCCCGGACTCCAACCTAGCCGTAATAGACTGCGCGTCTTCTGAGGTACTCTCCGCAGCTGAAGCTGCTGGGACCATCTCAAGCAGGCCCGAGCCACCCAAGCTCCCGACACCGAGGCCTGTAAGGCGAGAGCACTAACATCAAAGGCTTGCTTCAGCAGTGTATCCAATTTTCTATCCTGTGAATCCCTCAGCGCCGCACTACCCTCGACCGGTATAGTCGTCTTCTTCGTCACTGCCGATACCGCCGCGTCCACCCTGGGCGACTTCAGCAGTTCTTTGTCAGGTTCCGGCAACAGGTAGAGACGAGTCATAGAGCGGACTCCCCTCAAGTTTGACTCCGGTTGATCCTATTCCTCCTGGATCATCTGACGCACCACTCTGTGGACGGGAAAAACCTTCTGCGACCTTCTAATGGCTTGGATTAAAGGGTCCTCCAAAGCTTCCTCTTCTGCAGGAGCATCCGAAGCCACATTGAGCACCTTGAGGGACTCATTAATCAAGGATGGAAGCTCCTCTCTGCGAAACACTCGCACTATGCGGGATTGGTCCTCCTCCGGGATCTCTCCCTCCTCGAGCTCTTCCTCGTCTTCATCTAATTCTTTGTCCGAGACCTCCTCTTCCTGGGGGGTCATGTGAAAGGGACGTGAGAGGCTCTTCGCTCAGCAGCCTTGCATGCTTGAGTGGTACTCCTGAGTCCTGTGTGCTTACCCTCAATGGCCTGGTCCCCCCGCCTTCCCTCGCCTTGCTCGACTCTCCTGTTGCGAACCCCTGTTTGCGCATGCAATAGGCCTTGTGTAGCAAGAGGACGAAATCAGGAGAGAAGAGATCGCAGGGACCCTCTTCCCCACCATAATTAGAGGGGATGGACAGAGGAGGAACGGGCAGGACCGAGGCCGAAGGAGGAGGGGGACTGGACTCCCCTTCCTCCACCAGCGGGACTCCAGACCCTTGGGAAGTCTGAGTCATGGACCCCTGGATTTCCTGCTCCACTGATGCAGCCTCTGCAGCACAACCTCTGCAGATCCCCGTTTCCGAGGCCGTACCCCTCCGAATGCCGCAGGAGGGGCACCGAGGCTTGCCAGTCATGTCCTTTTAATAATTCCCAGATAGCATAAAGGCACTTGGAAGTACAAAGGCCTTTCCCTCCCCCAATAGTTAAATTGCAGCCCAGCAAAAATCTAAAAAAAAAAAAAAATAGAACTTAAATTAAACCAAGTTAAAAATAACAAATTTCCAATTAAATGTCATTAAATCTCAAATTAAGCAAACCCAGCGAATTAATTATATTAAAAAACTTCCCCCTATACTTGCTGTTTGCTGCTCCTGTTGCTGGTTGCTGCTCCCGTTGCTGGCTCGCACGTGGTAGGCTGCAGCCACGTGGAGCCTGAAACCGGCGGCCGGCGTCTCTGCACGTGCCGCCGGACCGATTTGGAGGCCGCCGACTGAATCAGCGCTGGATGCCGAATCCGGAGGTGCCCCGATGCTCCGACGCGCCGGGAGCTGCAGCACAAGGCCGCGGGAAGGATCGCAGCGCCGCCTCCAGCGCTCAGCCACCCAAGGGCTTCGGCGCGAGGCAATGGCAAGCCTACCGGGAAGGTCCAGGAGAGTCGGTAGGCCAAGGACGCGTGAGGAGGCTTCCCCGGTTGTCTATGCTGCCGCCGGTAAGCCTCCTTCTCCGGGCTGAGAGCTCCGATACTGAGCAGGATGGAGAACAGGGGGGGGGGGGAAGGGGGGGAGGGGGGGAGGAGAAAGAAACTTAAAGGAACAGCACCCTAAAGAGGGAACTCAAAGAAATAAAGATCCAAAGGATAACAAACAAATAAATTAAATTAAATTAAATGAAACTAAATAAATAGAATTAAATAGAATTTAAATAAAAGGACTCCAGTAAGCCCTTGGCTTACGGAACCCTCCAGCTGCTTGGAGGCTGAGAATACTGGGATCTATGGGTGGTGCCAGTAGTATTTATACCACACCATCCTCAAAAGGATGGGCTCAGCCTCCAAGCTGCTGGAAGGGTTACGCAACCCAGAAGTTAAGGGACTGGACTGGAGTGACGATAAGGAACATGGGCTTCATATAAATCACCAAAAATCTGAGGTAATCCACATATCCAGAAATAAATCTCTCTCTCTCCTGCCACAATCAAATTCATCATTACTTTAATGGTCTACTCAGAGTATATAACTTAGTTAAACTATACAAAAATACTCCACTATAACATGAATGTCAATGAATAAATGGACACTCTGGTGATAGTTATAACTAGAATCAACTGTAGTCTCAGACTCTGATGGCACTCAAAACCACAATCTCTGTGGATAAACAAGTGTGCCCCATTTGCATCAACGACTACTAGTGAGTGGATTTTCCTCTTTTTATACTTTTTTTTGCCACAGTGAAAATATCTCACACCTCTATCACCTTGTGTTCTTAAAAATATGTTAAAACTCCTCAGCTTATCTTAGCTCCTTTGAACTGTCTTCTTGCTTTAAACCTAAATTAAAGCTGTTCTCAACGCCTTCCTCTGGCGCCCGTTGTAGCGTTTCTCTCCACAAAAGGAGGTTCATCAGGAGAATCTATTCATGCTGCTGCTGCCCACGTCTCTCACTTGCTCAGTGATGTTTTTTGGACATCACTGAGCAAGTGAGAGACGTGGGCAGCAGCAGCATGAATAGATTATCCTGATGAACCTCCTTTTGTGGAGAGAAACGCTACAACGGGCGCCAGAGGAAGGCGTTGAGAACAGCTTTAATTTAGGTTTAAAGCAAGAAGACAGTTCAAAGGAGCTAAGATAAGCTGAGGAGTTTTAACATATTTTTAAGAACACAAGGTGATAGAGGTGTGAGATATTTTCACTGTGGCAAAAAAAAGTATAAAAAGAGGAAAATCCACTCACTAGTAGTCGTTGATGCAAATGGGGCACACTTGTTTATCCACAGAGATTGTGGTTTTGAGTGCCATCAGAGTCTGAGACTACAGTTGATTCTAGTTATAACTATCACCAGAGTGTCCATTTATTCATGTTATAGTGGAGTATTTTTGTATAGTTTAACAATCAAATTCATGACATCCTCCTCGAGACAAAGTAGGATGTGAAATATCTGGGCGTAACCATTGACCAACAACTCACCTTCTCCCTACAAGATAAAAACACTACGCAACCTTCAACCACTGCTTACCGCCATAGACTTCTGCTCTGTACTTCCCATTGCTAGACTACTGCAACAGCATATACCAAGGGCTTCCTAAACAATCGCTCCACCAACTACAAATGAAGCAAAATTTGCAGCACGCACCCTCATCAGAGAAAAAAAATCTGACCACATTACACCTCTACTAAAATACTTACACTGGCTGCCTATCTACAGCAGAATCAGATACAAATCAACCATGAACATATTCAAAGCTCTCCATAACCAATCCTTTTCATACCTAAAGGCCTTCATTCATGTACCAACAACCAACAGATCGAGGTGCAAATGCAGCACAAACCTCCTCAGCTTACCAATGCACATCACAAGAATCAACCAAAACACTTGTAACAGGGCATTCTCTACCTATGCACCAGACTTATGAAACAAGCTTCCCAGCGACTTCAGGGAAACACACAAACTCACTCTGACTTTTGCAAGAAGCTCAAAACTTTATTATTCAATGAACATTACATTGCATAGATGGCATCCACCAAGACATCAATAACCTAACTCCCATGTTCAACTCCCCTCCTTCCCCCGCTCCTCCCCCCCACTTTTACAAGCCATGTAAATACGTTCAGTATAACTATATTATACCAATCTTACTCTCCGACCCCCTTCTTCCCCCCCTTAAAAGCCATGTATATACATTCAGTATAATTATATTATACCAATTTTACTTTCCATGTTAAGTTTACCCTTCAATGTGTTCTCTTACCAAAGTTCGTTTTGTTCCTTGTAAACTGCCTTGATTCCCAGATAAGGCGGTATATAAAAATAGATAAATAAATAAATATCTAAATTTTTGCCTCGGGGTAATTTATAGAGCATTTTCTGCTTGTAAAGCATGTTTTTTACACATAGGTATAGTTTGTAATAACTTGCACACCTGAGTATGCACTTAAGTGTGTATACACTTATCCGTGCCATGTGTTTAGACATTCCCTGGAATATAGTTTGGGTGGAGCTGGGGAGGAGCTGCAATGTCTATGTCTATCTTATATTCACACACTATCATATCGGTGTTGTAGTATTCTCCATGTAATGGACATTTGAAGAGATCAATAAAGGTTATTGCATATGTTGTCATGGAATGCCCCTTTAAAACTTTGATGTCACACCTGATGGAAGACACCAACATGGACACTGATCTGTATTGAGGCAGGACTTTACTATGGCATCTCCTCACAGCATGATGTCAGGCCCTGACACAGGACTTTGAAACTGCGGTATCCAGTCGGGCCAGACGATTGGAGTGTCTTCAGTTCAGTTGCTGTGGGAGCTCTCAGATGTGCTAGGGCCAGGGCCGACCCGTCCATTGTGCGAGAATGTTGTTTGAACAGGGCAACGTGCTTCAGGGGGCCCCACGTCAACAACATCTTGCAAATTCGGCACTGGCAGGGTTGGCTTTAGAGGGAGCTGGAGAGGCCCTGGCACATCTCTAACAGACACTGAAGCGAA
Source organism: Ichthyophis bannanicus (assembly GCA_033557465.1). NCBI lineage: Eukaryota > Metazoa > Chordata > Amphibia > Gymnophiona > Ichthyophiidae > Ichthyophis > Ichthyophis bannanicus. The sequence goes on along the minus strand of CM066043.1, from coordinate 230,595,182 downwards.
GAACGCTGTTTTTCTTCACTTGGCAGCTGTGTTGTAGTATAGGCTGTTGGCACGCTGAGTGCCACGAAACAGGAAATTCCCTTTGACCTCCGGTGCACCAGTGGCCTATACTACAACACAGCTGCCAAAGTGAAGAAAAACGGCTCTCTTCAGTTCGGCGGCTGTCAGAGGTGAGCCAGGGTCTCTCTGGTTCCCTCTAAAGCCTGTCGGACAGCCATGGGGCTCTTGGTGTGTGTGTGTGTGGGGGGGGGGGGGGTTGCTAAGACTGGCTTGGTTAGGAAATGGGCTGAGTGGGGGGAGCTAGGACTGGAAATGGGCTGATGGAAGGGCTAGGATAGGACTGGAAAGTCTGATGGGGGGCTAGGATTGGAAATGGGCTGATGGGGGGGGGGTCTTGGACTGGAAATGGGCTGATGGGGGGTCTAAGATAGGACTGGAAATGGCTGATGGGGGGCTAACCCTGGAAATGAACTGATGGAGGGGCTAGGATAGGACTGGAAATAACCGATGGAGGAGCTAGAACTGGAAATGGGCTGATGGGGGGGGGATAGGATAGGACTGAAAATGGCTAATGGGGGGGCTAGGACTGGAAATGGGCTGATGCGGGGGAATGGGAGAATGGGACTAGAAGGGAGCAGATGCTGGGGGAGGACTAGAATGGGATGGGGTTGGGAGAGTGAGGATGGAGAGGGAAAAGATATTTTGTGTGGGAGGGAAGAAAAATCTACGATTGGCCGAGTATTGGGAGAGTAAGTGGGGATTGAGGATGGAGGGGTAAAATTTTAGTGGATGAAAAAGGAATAAAAAAAGAAATGGAGGAAAGAGCAAAAGGTGAAAGATCAGTATGTTAAAGCAGATGTAGAGAGAGAATGGGAAAAAACTAGAAGAGAGAAGAAAGGACAAATGGACAGCAGACAATGGAGAGTTAGCAGAAGACACGAAGAATCAGAAGAAAGTGACTGGAGCAGTTGCAACTGAAAAATAAAATGCCCAAACAACAAAAGGTAGAAAAATACTTTTTTATTTTGAATTTATTAACTGGTATATGACAGCTCTGGGAAATGTGCATCTTTAACGTCTGCGTTTTGTTTAGTACAAAAGGAAATTAATTTATAGTTTTATTTCTGCAGTAGTGTTGTACATTCCAAGTTTGGCTTTTGGGGTTCTCAGTTTAATTATTGCCTTCCTATTTCTAAATTGTGATCCCTTGTTCTTTGTTTGGTGATAGTCTATGTTCTGCATGTGTAACTAAGCTGAGGTATTCTGTTTATGTAGTTTCTATATGACAGTGCCACTTGTTCTCTTTCCCCAGTAGGAGATGTATTGGTATTCTCTGAGATGTATTGGTTTAATATTTGCAGTGTTGCCTTTTGATAGGTAGGGTTTGGTGCTTTGTGAGTCCTAGTAGTGCTGTTATGATACGGTGGGTTTGCTATGGGTTCTAAATGATCCAAACATATACACCCCCAGGAATCAACACATCAAATCCCAAATATAGCTCTTGATTCCATGCATAGCACCATGTGGAACTACTACTCCATTACTGGATACACTCACGTGCTCCCAAAATTCCAAAGACTGATATATGTGCCACCGATAAATTTTTTGTCGGATCGCTCACCTTGAAAGGGAAGTATCCCATTCTCGGAGTGAGCCCTCCATTTTAATCAATTTTAAAGCATGCCACCCATGGGCTATTTAAAAACCCGACTCCACGACACAAGTCGCCGTCAGAATCCACATATAAAGTCGATAAGAGTTCAGGAAGCTTGTTCTTGCTGATAAACTACTCTCCAAATCAGTCCTTCTTTCATATAGTAACTGACATCAGGTAGGAAAAATACTTAGCTTCCTCAACAGGACCCCTGATATTTGGCATTGGGAAGGAGTGCCTTATCGGCGTTGGAGCTGTACCCATTTGATTGGATGAGCCACGGAGAAAGTGTGTGTGCTCCAGCCGATTCATCTTTTCCTTCTATCCTGTTGAGGAAGCTAAGTATTTTTCCTACCTGATGTCAGTTACTATATGAAAGAAGGACTGATTTGGAGAGTAGTTTATCAGCAAGAACAAGCTTCCTGAACTCTTATCGACTTTATATGTGGATTCTGACGGCGACTTGTGTCGTGGAGTCGGGTTTTTAAATAGCCCATGGGTGGCATGCTTTAAAATTGATTAAAATGGAGGGCTCACTCCGAGAATGGGATACTTCCCTTTCAAGGTGAGCGATCCGACAAAAAATTTATCGGTGGCACATATATCAGTCTTTGGAATTTTGGGAGCACGTGAGTGTATCCAGTAATGGAGCAGTAGTTCCACATGGTGCTATGCATGGAATCAAGAGCTATATATGGGTTCTAAATGGGCAGTGTTTATAGTACTTCCTAATGTGCCTGGTGGTTGGCACTGAAGTGTAGTAATGTAGAAATCTGGTAGTTTTTCTTTATCCATACACTCATTAAGAGGCATGTTTACTAAAGGTTAGTGCAGGTTAAAATTACCCAAATACTTATGCAAATGAGGTCCCTTATGCAAATGAGGCTGTGCAATGAGTCTCCGCAAATGGCCCCGCACCCCCTTTGGGCCACCCATGGCTAGGGCTTTAATATATGGCGTTCCTTATCTAGCTGCAGTGGGACTGTGATGCACTGGCATTTTCGTGTCAGACATCATTTATGCAAAAGCATATATAAGCGTATGCCAAGTATTTGTTCTTTACAGTGCCATAGTCCGAACAGCTGGAAAGTTCTTGTTAGCTGCAATTAAGTGAGCTGTTTTGCAGTGAAGAGGACGGTGTGGATTTTGATTTGCATATTTTAAAAAAGCGTTAATTCCATTACATTAGTAACTGCATAATGCAAAAAGACGTTGGACATTTGACATAGGGTGACTGATAAAATTGAAGAGATAAGCACCATTTTGGCTGAAGATGGCTACATGGTGTGGTTCTGTTGCTGATGGTCGCTAATCACTTTTTGACAGATTGTGAGTAGGAGAGCTTTTATTGTGGGTTCTTCCTTTCTTTCCACTTTGGGATTATTTTCTTGTGGTAATTTTATAAAGTCATTTTTGCAAGTATGTGGCAATCCATGCATGTAAAATGGTTCTTATAGAATTGTGCCTTGTGTGAAAGTGTGTCCAGGGGCAGGCAGGCATGTACTTTTGCAGAATCACCAGATGCGTGTATGGACTATGTGATAAGGAAGCTTATCATAGCTCAGGTAGGAGCTATAGAAAAGATGATGTGACTCTGAACAAGCAACCTGTCAGTTCTGGTAGAAGAAAGAAAACAGAGTTTTCACATAAAAGACTACCAGTCCCAGAATGCACCAGGTTTCCAGCAGCCATGAGAGGGGCTGAAGTGAGAGAATGTGTGTGCAATCAAGAGAGCTATGAGGTAATCCCTAAGCACTCATCTCAAAGGGCAGGGCCTGATTCAACACAGCTGCGCTGTGTTAGGGAGCAGCACACATTAGAACAGGATAAGAATAGAGCTTATTCTTCAGATAACAGCTTCAGGGAGAGCTTCAGCAAAAGCTACAGAGGGAGGAAGAGATACAGAGACAGCAACGGCTACAAGCACCAGTATCACCTGGAGAAACAGAAGCCAAGCCAAGCAGATAGAGAGAGAAGGAAACTCTCTGGAAGGAAGAGAAGAAAGGCCATTGGAAGGTCTGGGAGATTCCAAGGCAGTACTCATACTGGGAGGTATTCCAAAAGCCAGCAGAGTCCATTGGACTGGATTCAGCCAGAGGAATGGAGTGGCAGAGATAGGAATCACCAGTGGCTACCTGGAAGAGAGAAGACTGCATGTGGAAGGGACTTTCAGACCAAGGCCAGAAGGTATGTGAGAGAAGATCCAGCGTCCAGGGATCAAGATTGGAAGGCTGGACATCAGAATTGGATTACATATTGGCCAGGCTATACAGAGAGGAATAATGATAGCAGGAGAGGCTCAGGTATGAACACTGATCCAGACCCTATCTATAATAGAGAATGGCAGCAAGGGAATAAGCATTCTCATCAAAGACAAATTTCACTCCACAGAGCGCTCAACACCCAGTAGAACCAACAGAACGAACGTCCACCCCAAAACCTGGGGCACATTCCACTCACCCTCAAAAGAGCAGATATCAGACATCATCTCCACAATCAACACAAGCACTGCTCCTACAGACCCTTGCCCAGTGTCATGGGTCAAAGCCACCAAAGCAAGCCTCATACCAAACATTCATAAAATGGTACACAACTCACTCACTCAAGGACTCATGCCACAGCAATTAAAGCTTGCCTCAGTAAGACCAATCACAAAGAAAACTTCTCTCGACAAAAAGGACCCAGCAGCATACCGACCAATCTCCAGCATACCCTTCCTCGCAAAAATAATCGAAAAGACGGTTCAACTACAACTTCAGGAACACATTGACGAACACGGAACTCTCGACGACAACCAACACGGATTTCGTCCCAACCATGGAGTCGAAACTCTCCTGATCTACCTCTTCGACAGCATCATAAGAATAATTGACGACATCAGGAATGGAATTATAATGATCTTCATCGACATCTCCTCAGCGTTCGACACAGTTGATCACAATATACTCCTGGAGAGACTGAAGAACACTGGTATACACGGTACCACTCTAAAATGGTTCCACTCGTACCTAACAGAAAGACAGCTACAGGTCAAGGTGGGACAGGACACCTCCCGGCCCATAAACGTCCAACAAGGAGTACCACAAGGATCCGCACTCTCAGCACTCCTTTTTAACATCTACATCCAACCAATATGCAACATTATGAAAGAGAACAACATCCAATACACAATATACGCAGACGATATAATGGTATACTCCCCGATATCAATCGAAAACCCGGACTTCTCTAAGATAGCAGACTGCCTTACCCAAATGGCGAAGTGGTGCCAAAACAACAATCTAGCTATAAACTACAACAAGACTGAAGCTTTAATCATCACTCGAAACCAAAGCTTCACACACCCACCAAACATAAAGATACAAAGCACCACGATACCGATAAGATCGGAGGTGAGATACCTTGGGGTTACTCTGGACAGTAAACTCAACCTCAAACCACACATAGACAAAACAATCCAAAAAGCATATTACAGGATGCGAATCATCAGGAGACTGAAACCACTCCTCGCTCCAGAACACTTCCGTACAGTCTGTCAAGCACTGATAACCCCAATACTGGACTTCTGCAATCCGATATACCTCGGACTACCAAAACAAGCTCTCAAACCACTACAGCTGGCACAAAACACTGCAGCTCGAATCATATCCGGAGCCGCAAGGCAGGAGCACATCACACCTACACTAAAGGACTTACACTGGCTCCCAATCATTGCTCGCATCAGATACAAGACTATCATAAACCTATTTAAGATAAAAGAACACACATCAGCCAACAGCCTCCACCTGCTCATACAACCGGAAACCAGCGCACGTCCCAGAAGAAGTCAAACACGCAACCGAGTCAGCACCCCAAATGAGTACAAGCACACATGCAAGGACACAACAGACAGAGCTCTCTCCATGGCTGCTCCAACAATATGGAACAATCTACCGGACGATCTAAGGGCAACTCCAGACCTCAAAGACTTCAGAAAACAACTGAAAACCATGCTGTTCATAGAGCACTATGGTCACATCACATAACCTAAGAGAATGGATAACAGCACTCCAATCCTCCCAAACAACTGAATATATATAAAATATGATTCTAGCACCACTGTAAATAGCCCACCCTGTATATAGCTCAAACAAATCAAGCACCCAACACATCCCTCACACAACTAAGTTTTATCCTCACTGCATGTACAACACACACACTTTACCTGATTGCTTGCTGTGATACCACCTTGATTATTAAGATAAGGCGGTTTAGAAATACTGTTAAATAAATAAATAAATAAATGATAGTGCCTTAATGAAAGACTCATCTGTGCCAATGTATGATATTGACCCTATGATTGTTGATGCAGGGGGAAATACAGCAGATGAAACTATTTACATGGACTGTTCTTTATCTAAATGCTATTGCTAGTTTTCTATGAGCAAACACATCAGCCATCACAAAGAAACCTAACTTTGTTCTTTATTTCCACTGCAAACAGCTCTTAAAGCAGGATTTGGGCTCACACAGTAGCAGCCAGCCAGCTAAAGGCTTTCAGCTGGTCCATTGATAGTAATTAGGGCTGCAACTGATTGTGTGTGTGAGCAAGGGAGAATCACTGCTGAGATCGGCGTGGAAAATAAGCAGAAGTTAACCTAACCAGCAAAGTTTATTCTTTACTTTGTGCCTTTGTATTTGGTAATTACTTGCTAAGAAAACATTAGCTAATTGCCTGACAAGCTGAAGGTTGTTTTCTGGTTTACTTTGTGACTTTTTGTTATCCATTTTAAACACTGCAAGCAAGTAACCTCATTTATAGTGCTATCAAGCATACATGTGCTGGGTGAATTAAACCCCATCAATAAAAGAAGTATTTTATTGATCTTACCACTTGGTTTCACAACTCAAATTATTGTCATCAGCTGTGTTTGGGAGTGAATGAACTACAATACCCACAATACCTTGCAAGAATCATATGAATATATGCATCGTCAAGATTGTGTAAGTTCTCACCCTAGGCAGCCATCTGACAAATGGCGTAGTTTTTCGGATTGCTCTTGCACCAAGAGGATTTACTTGTTGTGGATTACAAATAAAAGTCAAGTTTAAAGCTGTAAGAAGATTTCTTTCCCTCATCTGCACTTTGGAAGAAAAGTGGTTGTTCCAGGAAGCTGTCCCAGAGGAAAAGACCCTGTGCAAAGCTGGATTCATCACTGAGACAAGGTAATATGTACCTGGGCATGTCTAGTGGTGGATGTGTGGAAGCACAGGGGGTAATTGAAAAAAAAAAAAAAAGTTGAAAAAAAAAAACACACCTGGTTGGAAGGTGCTGCTCTTTGGTTTTTTTTTTTTTTCTTTTCTTGCAGGGGTCAAGATGGATCCGAAGGAGATGGCTGAGTGGATGGCAGCCCAATTTTGCAAGCAGCAGGAGCTATCACAGCAGGCCCAGGACACTGCTATGAAGGCCTTAATGGAACAGCAGAAACCAGTGCTTGATCTGGTGCAAGCTCTAGTTCAGCTGCAGACCCAAAGTGGAACAGATGCAAGACCAGCAGTTAGTACTGGTGCACCACATGTGGACACTGTGGGACTCAATCAAGGGATTGGGGCATTTAATTTTGGGAAATTAACTCCAGAAGATAATGTTGATGATTTTCTAGAGTCTTTTGAAAGAGTGGCACAGGCTTTAGCATGGCCAGAGACCCAGTGGGCAGTAAGGCTGGCAGCCTCATTAACTGGTGAGGCACTAGCAGCTTACAGAGCAATGCCAGCAGCCCAGGCTTTGATTTATAAGGATGTAAAGGCAGCTATTAGAGATCGCCTAGGGTTGTCAATTTCAGAGTATAGGCGAATGTTTAGAGCTGTTACATTGAAAGTGGGTGAGACACCCAGGGCTCTGAGTCAGAGAATCAGAAGTTTAGCTGTAAAATGGTTGGAGCCTGAGCAAAAGACAGTAGAAATGTTATTAGATATTATAATGCTGGAACAATTTATGCTTGGGGTACCTAAAGATTTGAATGTTTTTCTTATACAGCAAAATTGCCAAAATCTTGGAGAGGCAACCGTGCTAGCAGAGAGATTCTTGGAAGCCACGCAGGCTTGCCATAGAATGGGTGGCCCTCTAAAGATGGATGCTGAGGCTAGATGTGCTGTATCAGAAAAAGGAATAATTAAGAATGTTTCTGAAAATGAATGTACTGTATCAAACCAGATGACACAGTGGAATAGAAGGAAATGTTTCAAGTGTGGAAAAGTGGGACACTTAGAGAAGAGATGCCAGACACACACTAGTTTAATGGGTCTGGATTTAAAACAGCCCAAGGAAGGATTTCTTTTGATGGTTGATGTGCAAGGAATTACCACAAATGCATTATTAGACTCTGGGGCAGACCAGAGTATGATGTCAAAAAGGCTTTGGAAGAGGATAGAGGCCCAAGAAGGATTTGTGCCTAGAACCCCTGAAAGCCAAGTTCACATCAGATGCATTCATGGTGCTGCAACATCATATCCCACCTATAGGCTTAAGGTTAAGTGCCTGGGGGAACAAGAGGAACTCCTATTAGCAGTGGTGCCTAGGCTACCCTTTGATTTGGTTCTAGGAAGAGACTGGCCAAGATTTAAGCAGGGTCTAGTGGAAGGACTAGGAAAAAAGGAGGGAGAAGGTTTAATGGTAGTACCTCCCGGGCCTTTATTTGGAAGTCCTCAGACCCCAGCTAAAAAGATGGTTAAGCGTCCAGAAGACCAAGCTACCCCAAAGCAGATATTCGTCCTAAAGTACCATAAGGTCTCTGAGAAGGCCCAAGCTCCTAGGCGGGCAACCCCTCAGTCTGCTGGGTTTGACCTATGCAGCATAGAAAATGTGACTGTACCTAGCCAAGGGAGAGCCCTGGTTGACACCGGTCTCCAAGTGGAAATACCAATTGGATGTTATGGGAGAGTAGCCCCAAGGTCCGGATTAGCCCTTAAATATTTCATCGATGTGGGTGCGGGAGTAATTGATCCCGATTACAGGGGCAATATTAAAGTTCTGTTGTTTAACTTTGGACAGAATGAGTATCATGTGAAGACAGGAGACAAAATTGCCCAATTGATTTGTGAGAGGCTGGGTTTTCCACCTGTGGAGGAGGTCACATCCCTAGAGAATTCTGAACGTGGAGCCAAAGGCTTTGGTTCTACTGATGCAAAAGGGGTTAAAAGCTTAGCTGCCACCTGTGCCCGAGAGAGGGAGGTGAGTGAAGAGGAAGATTTGGGACCCCAGGTATCTGATTGTAAAGAAAAATCAGAGCCCCAAATAGGTGAGGACCTGACAATGGTACAACAGGAAGAAATTAGGAAGTTGCTTAAGGAATTCCCAGATGTGTTGACACCCATACCTGGGGAGACCCATTTGGTGGCCCATGAAATAATAACTCCACCTGGGAAATTGGTTCGTCAAAGGCCATACCGCTTGCCTGAAGCCAAAAGACAGGAGGTAGTGGCACAAGTCCAGGAGATGTTGGATATGGGGGTAATAGAGGAGTCAAAGAGTCCCTGGAATAGCCCCATAGTCCTGGTGCCGAAGCCTGATGGATCCTTAAGATTTTGTATTGACTTCCGGCAGGTAAACGCCATATCAGTTTTTGATGCATATCCAATGCCAAGAATTGAGGAGCTGCTAGACCAGCTGGGACAGGCTCAATACTTAACCACCCTTGATATGACAAAAGGATATTGGCAAATCCCGCTCACCAGGGAGTCGAAGCCGAAAACTGCGTTCAGCACCCCCGTTGGCCTTTTCCAGTTCAAGAGGATGCCTTTCGGACTGCATGGAGCAGCGGCTACCTGCCAAAGGTTAGTGGATCAGGTACTTCGACCCCACCAAAGTTATGCTTTTGCATACATGGATGATGTCATAATCCATAGTAACACCTGGGCGGAGCATTTGAAGAGGATCAGGGCAGTCTTGTGCTCTATGAAGCAAGCGGGAATCACTTTAAACCTGAAGAAGTGTGCCTTTGCAAATAGGGAGGTAAAATACCTAGGCCACCTAGTGGGAAGAGGAAAAATTAAACCTCTATTAAGCAAAATAGATAGCATCAGGAATTTTCCTCCTCCAACAACCAAGAAACAACTAAGAAGTTTCTTAGGACTTATTGGATACTACCGCCGGTTTATACCGCAATTCGCAGAGAAAAGTGCCATTTTCACGGATATGCTGCGAAAGAATTATCCAAACCAGATAAAGTGGACACCAGAAGCTGAAAAAGCGTTTTCAGTATTAAAAGAAAAATTGTGTACAGGACCGGTACTGAAAGGAGTAGACTTCAAGAAACCCTTTCTGGTTCAAACCGATGCATCGGATGTAGGGCTAGGAGCGGTCCTATCCCAGTGCCATGATGGGGAGGAGCATCCTGTGATGTACCTGAGCAGGAAGTTGTCACTGGCTGAACAAAAGTATTCCACGATAGAAAAAGAGTGTTTGGCTATCAAGTGGTCAGTGGAGGCGTTAAGGTTTTACCTTACAGGGAGAAAGTTCCAGTTGGTCACGGACCATGCCCCACTTAAGTGGTTGCAGCAAATGAAGAACCACAATGCCAGGTTGACACGCTGGTACATGGCCTTACAGGCGTTTGATTTCCAAGTTGAACATCGTGCCGGGAAGTTACACAAGAATGCGGATGCACTTTCCCGTATTACGGACTGTAGAGAAGAAGTTTCACCAGTAAAACCAGTCCGTAATAACTTAAGCAGGGGGGTATGTGATAAGGAAGCTTATCATAGCTCAGGTAGGAGCTATAGAAAAGATGATGTGACTCTGAACAAGCAACCTGTCAGTTCTGGTAGAAGCAAGAAAACAGAGTTTTCACATAAAAGACTACCAGTCCCAGAATGCACCAGGTTTCCAGCAGCCATGAGAGGGGCTGAAGTGAGAGAATGTGTGTGCAATCAAGAGAGCTATGAGGTAATCCCTAAGCACTCATCTCAAAGGGCAGGGCCTGATTCAACACAGCTGCGCTGTGTTAGGGAGCAGCACACATTAGAACAGGATAAGAATAGAGCTTATTCTTCAGATAACAGCTTCAGGGAGAGCTTCAGCAAAAGCTACAGAGGGAGGAAGAGATACAGAGACAGCAACGGCTACAAGCACCAGTATCACCTGGAGAAACAGAAGCCAAGCCAAGCAGATAGAGAGAGAAGGAAACTCTCTGGAAGGAAGAGAAGAAAGGCCATTGGAAGGTCTGGGAGATTCCAAGGCAGTACTCATACTGGGAGGTATTCCAAAAGCCAGCAGAGTCCATTGGACTGGATTCAGCCAGAGGAATGGAGTGGCAGAGATAGGAATCACCAGTGGCTACCTGGAAGAGAGAAGACTGCATGTGGAAGGGACTTTCAGACCAAGGCCAGAAGGTATGTGAGAGAAGATCCAGCGTCCAGGGATCAAGATTGGAAGGCTGGACATCAGAATTGGATTACATATTGGCCAGGCTATACAGAGAGGAATAATGATAGCAGGAGAGGCTCAGGTATGAACACTGATCCAGACCCTATCTATAATAGAGAATGGCAGCAAGGGAATAAGCATTCTCATGATAGTGCCTTAATGAAAGACTCATCTGTGCCAATGTATGATATTGACCCTATGATTGTTGATGCAGGGGGAAATACAGCAGATGAAACTATTTACATGGACTGTTCTTTATCTAAATGCTATTGCTAGTTTTCTATGAGCAAACACATCAGCCATCACAAAGAAACCTAACTTTGTTCTTTATTTCCACTGCAAACAGCTCTTAAAGCAGGATTTGGGCTCACACAGTAGCAGCCAGCCAGCTAAAGGCTTTCAGCTGGTCCATTGATAGTAATTAGGGCTGCACCTGATTGTGTGTGTGAGCAAGGGAGAATCACTGCTGAGATCGGCGTGGAAAATAAGCAGAAGTTAACCTAACCAGCAAAGTTTATTCTTTACTTTGTGCCTTTGTATTTGGTAATTACTTGCTAAGAAAACATTAGCTAATTGCCTGACAAGCTGAAGGTTGTTTTCTGGTTTACTTTGTGACTTTTTGTTATCCATTTTAAACACTGCAAGCAAGTAACCTCATTTATAGTGCTATCAAGCATACATGTGCTGGGTGAATTAAACCCCATCAATAAAAGAAGTATTTTATTGATCTTACCACTTGGTTTCACAACTCAAATTATTGTCATCAGCTGTGTTTGGGAGTGAATGAACTACAATACCCACAATACCTTGCAAGAATCATATGAATATATGCATCGTCAAGATTGTGTAAGTTCTCACCCTAGGCAGCCGTCTGACAACTATGAAATTCCTTAATTTAGGGACAGGTTTTACACCTGCTCTTGAGCATGCGTAACAGCCATGGCTGAATAGAGCCACAATTTAGGCAGGGTTTACGCTAGTATTTTAGAGAGACAAGCAGGCAGTTACTTGTCTGTATAAAATGGGCACCTGCCAACCCACTTAACCTAGGCGCCCTGTTATAAAATTATCCTCATAAAGTACATGTACATGTTCCATTGACGATTTTGGAGCAGGTTTAAATTTGCCCCAAAGCACTTTCAGGAAGTCTTCTGAGAGCCTATTTTATAAAGGCACATAGGTGCCTCTCGTCTTTATAGAATAACAGTCCAAAAAAACCTACTCAGTTGGTATGAATTTAACTCTGTTCACTTCAGCTTATTATGCCATCTCATGCATGGTGGGCTCGTAGTGGAGGCACACTCACCACCACTTCCATAGGTGGTGTTGAATGACCCTGCCCTCTTCCAGTGCTGCGGCAGGGCTGTATACATTGCACTAACTGTTAGGATCAAGCTTTCCATGGTCCTGGCGGTTACTGCTGTAATGTTGCGCTAAAGCACCATGGCTTTGCGCCTTATGGGCATGTTAGGTGCAACACCGCAGCGCCTTTTAGTAAAACTATTCCTCCCACCCATGATTTTATAGATCTATCATATCGCCTCTCAGCCGTTTCCTCTCCAAGCCCTAAGCTCTTTAGATTTTCTTTACAGGGAAGGGCTCCATCCTTTTTATTTTGGTTGCCCTTCTCCGTACCTTTTCTAGTTCCCCTTCTCTTCTTTGAGATGCAGTAATGAACACCGTAGATCTATACAGAGGAATTATAATATTTTCCATTTTATTCTGTATTTTGTCCACATAATTTGTAACATTTCTCTTTGCTTTTTGTGAATGCTGCTACATACTGAGCTCAAGATATGGATTGCAGTGACTCCAAGATCCTTTTCCTGGTTGGTAGCGCCTAATGTGGAACCCAGCAGGTGGTATCTGTAGTTAGGATTATTTTTCCTTATGTGCGTCACTTTGTGCTTCTCGGTGTTAAATGTCATCAGCTGTTTAGACACTTAAGGCCCGATACTGAATGGCACTTACATGGTTTAAAAAGCTGTAAACCGTGTAAATGCCACTATAGAGGTATGTCCATCAGTAATAACACGGTTAATGCCGATGAATATTCGCCAGTTCCGCTGCTACACACCCAATGCTATCTGTGTGGAATCGGGGCGTGTCATGGGCGTAGCGGGGCGGAGTGGAGGGAGCACCCTTTGTTAACCAGGCAGCGGCGATATTGAACCGCTGCCTGATTAAGGCCCATGAGTAATGATAACCTCGACTATCTTTACCCGTGGGAGCTAACTGGGCAGCGGCTCAATATTACCGCTGCCCGGTTAGCTTCTGTGCCATGCAGAGTGTTGCAGCGCATTGCTGAAGACCTGGATATTCAATTCTGGTAGCTGGATATGGCCCTGGATTGAATATTCGGGGTTAATGTTCCATAGCAACGGCTATTCACCTTAGAGGCATATAGCCAGTGCAACTGAATATCGGGCCCTTAGTACCCCAGTCTTAAACAGTCCTCCTGCAATTCAGTCATGATTTAACCTGCCTCTACTCCCCTGGCTGCAGGCAAGTACATCTCATCATCAGCTTCCTAGACCTTCTTGCCAGCAGAACACCCTCAGCCAGCCTGCCTTCCTGCCTCTAGTCTCCTCCCCTACCAGAAAGCCGCGTCCCATAAACTTGCAGTCTTTCCCATGCACTCCTGGTTTTGCAGTCCATAATATTATATCTTAGACCTCTGCCTCCCTTCTCATACCCCACCTCCTATCTCTCAGTCCATCTAACACACCTACTCTTATGTTCTCCACTCAACTTCTGAGTCTTTGCTGACCCTCCCAATCCCTACTCATTTTCTAATTCTCTAGTCTCACTACCCATTCCCAAGCCCCCTAGTCCCCAAGTCCCTACTCTTCCACTCAGTCCACATACAATCTCTGAGAACCCACTTTCCCCACCTATTCAAGTCCCCCCACTACTCCGTATACCCCTAATCTTCCTACTCAGTCTGGGAGCCTTCAGTCTTTTTCTCCTAGCCACCATTCTAGAAGCTTCTGCTCTCTTCCCCTCTTTCCCTACCATTGTCTGGGAGTTCCCATTTTTCCCCCATTGTATCACAGAATCAGAGTAGAATCCTGGTTCTCCTTTCTAGAGATTTAAGAGTGCTCCTGTATCTTGGCCAGTTTCTCCTTCTCTGTCCCCCAATCTTAGTTTTTCCCTTGACTCCTCATTCCTTCACCACCCACTCCTCTTCCTGTCTCTGGTCCCCAGCCCCTTCCTCATATTCCCCTCTAGTGCCTCCCATCCTTTTGCCATACACCCCTGTCTTTCTACTATCAGCAATTTCTCTCCCCCTTCTGTCCCACTAGTCCCCTCTCTCTTCCTCATCTTCACCGACTCTCTCTGTCCTTCACTTTTGTTTCTCTTTCCTTCTTGCCCCATTCCCTCTCTGCCATTTTTACTCTTTATCCAGTCCCCTCTCTCTTTCTTTCCTTTCCCTGGTGCTCAACATCTCTCCACTTTCCCTACCTTCTCTCTTATCCTCCAACCTGTCTCCCAATGTCTCTCTTCCTTCTTACTCAACAATCTCATTGTAGAAATAAAGCAAAAAAAATCTTTCCTTAATGCCTCTTTCTATCTGCTGCTGCAGTTCCCATCCAGACGTCAGTTGTGGCAGTAGCCTCAGCAGGTTTGGGGGTGTGGACTGTAGAGCATCAGCAGTAGTAGCAGGGGGTCACAGAGCAGAGCCCTTCTCCCCATCAGCCTCGCTCAATGTTCAGGCACTGCTGGTAGAAGCCATTCTTCCTTCTACTGGATGCCAACTTCTCATTGCTTGTTCTTTCATCCACACAGTTCTTACAGCAGCACCACATGAACCGCAGGGCATGCTCTGTGGAGTTGCGAGCAGTTTGAACCATGCTGATGGAGGAGCCACACGGTTGCAACAGGAAATTATGAGGCGCCAATGCACCTCAGAAAAGATCAAGGGCTCGATATTTGAAAGACATTTACATGGTTAGTGCCACTGAATAGCCCCTTCTAACCCCGCTGCACACCTCAATGCTATGCAGTTAGCATCGGGCGTGTTGGGAGCGTTTCAGGGCAGAGTTGAGGCAGAGACTGTCACTAATCAGGTAGCAGTGATATTGCACCTCTACCCATTAGCAATCAGTGGGTAAAACTAGATATAGCAAAAGCTGGCCTAGTTTTACCCATGGTAGCTAACTGGGTAGCGGTGCAATATCGCTGCTACTTGGTTAGCATGTGTGGTGACCCTGGATATTCAATGCCGTCACCGTGGCATCAAATATCCAGAGTTAAGGGTTTGCGGGCAGAGCTATGCACCATAGCGATGCCTAGCCTGCCCAATTCAATATCGGGCCCCAAGAGTTTTACCAGTACTGGTAAGCCATGGTAGGGAGCATATGCGCTTTCCTTTTTTCTGCCAGTAGGGGGAGGTGCTGAGATACTGGCATACTGGTGTGGCTGAAGGACTCTTATGCAGCTTCGCAGGAAGACCAAGAGCTGTTTTCATGAGTGATACATACAACTTCAAAATAACCAAATCAACCTATAATTAATCTTCTTTATATTAAAGCATTCATATATACTCCCATTGGCTTTTAGCCCCACAGCATTCAATTGCAAGCCTAATTATTAGGATTCATCATGTTCCCATCCTAATCCTATAATGATTCTTTCTTTAAAATTCTGAGATGTTTTTGCTGTTCTATCACTTTGTTTCTCCTTGAGCTGTCATAATTGTGTTAAGATGTCTCATTGTTACTCCCAGTCCTTTCTGACTCATGCTGCCTCAGTTTCCGTAGCAGCCCCAGTTGTCAAGCTGCCATGATTTGACGAGCAGTAACGTCTGTGCTTTTCTGCATAGAGAAGAATCATTCATGTATGAGTGTTTCTCTTAGTGACATGGCATATAATGCCTCTCTGTCCAATTTTATTCAGCTAGAATGAAAGCCTAATAAATAAACGTGAAAATTTATTCTGCTTTTTTGGCCTTATCCAGAAGACTTTCCCTGATAAAAGTGCCTAGACTTTTCTTCCATTTAAATCCCTTGATAAATTTTCCGCCCACCATAAAACGTCTCAGTGTCGTGGTCAGTTTGCTTGGTCTTTGAGATGAACCTTGGGGAAGGCAACTTTCAAATGGATTTCCAAAGGTAAATGGAGGTTTAGAAACAGAGACAATGACAGCATAGACTATATCGCCTATCCAGTCTGTCCATCCATAAAAACTATGAAGATCTACATTCCCTTCCTCTCATTCAGAGGTCCTCTGTATTTGACCCATGCTTTCTTGAATTCAGATACAATTCTCATCTCTACCACCCTTTCAATAAAGAAGTATTCCCTTAGATTACTCCCGAGTCTATCCCCTTTCGCCTTTATCCTATGACCCCTCATTCTAGAGTTTCCTTTCAGTTGAGAGAGGGCCACCTCCTGTGCATTTATACCATGGAGATATTTAAATGTCTCTATCATATTTCTCCTGCCTTTCCTTGTAGATAAATAAATTGTGATCCTTAAGTCTATCCCATAGGCTTTATGATGACCACTGACTGACTCCATCTGTTTTATATCCTTTTGAAGGAGCATGCTCCGGAATTATACACAGTACTCCAAATGAGTTCTTATTAGAGACTTGTATAAAGGCAATATCACTTCCTTTGTCCTGCTGGCCATTCCTCTTCCTATGCACCCAAGCATCCTTCTGGCTTTTCTCATTGCCTTTTCTACCTAGGTGACCTGGTGACTATGCAGCTGGTTTGGGATGGTTTAGACACAGTGGTTCTCAATCCAGTTCTCTGGGACCCCCAGGCCAATCAGGTTTTCAGGATATCCACAATGAATATGCATGAGAAAGATCTGCATACACTGCTTCCCTTGTATGCAGATCTATCTCGTGCATATTCATTGTGGATATCCTGAAAACCCGATTGGCCCGGCGGTCCTAGAGGACTGGGTTGAGAACCACTGGGTTAGAGGTTTTTTTTGATGGGAGGGGGGATTGATGGAGTTGGATACATTGCGGAGGCTGTACTGTTAGCATTGCACTTGGGCTGTCTATGGGTTGATCTTTTTTTCTTATCTCAACTTCTGGACCAGGTAGCCCTTGGGAGGCTATTTTAGTGTGTGTGTGTGTGTGTGTGTGGGGGGGGGTTGGGGTTTGGTGGGTGGGGCTTGAGGGATGTGGGTGAGAGGGAGTAGGTTTGGTTGGTAGGTGGGGATGGGGGAAGTATGCTAATGGGTGTGAGTGGGGAATGTCAGTGCAAATTGGGAAATTGCTTGAAGGATGTGTATCTGTGGATGGCTATGATACGTACAAGAATATGGATGCATGTGATTTGTTTCTTAAGAACATAAGATATGCCATACGGGGTCAGACCAAGGTCCATCAAGCCCAGTATCCTGTTTCCAACAGTGGCCAATATAGGTCACAAATATCTAGCAGGTTCCTCAAAAGACACAGGTTCCATAATGCTTGTATTGGGGCAAACAGTGGATTTCCTGGGTCCCCTTTAATAATGGTTTATGGACCTTTCCTCTAGGAACTTGTCCAAACCTTTTTTAAATCCAGCTACACTAACACATTTTACTACATCCTCTGCTAATGAATTCCAGAGTTTGATTACGCGTTGAGAGAAAAATATTTTCTCCTATTAATCTTAAAAAGGCTACACTTCAGCTTCATTGCATGTTCCCTGGTCTTTCTATATTTTGATGGTGTAAACAATCAATCTATGTTTACCCGTTCCACTCCATTCATTAATTTATAGACCTCTATCATATCTCCCCTCAGTTGTCTCTTTTCCAGGTTGAAGAGCCCTAACCTGTTTTTTAGCCGCTTCCCAGAAGGGGTATTCTTCCATCCCCTTTACCATTTTGGTGGCTCTTCTCTGTACCTTTTCTAATAATGCTATATCCTTTTTAAGATACAGCGATCGGAAATGCACACAATAGTCAAGGTGTGGCTTTATAATATCCTTTGTTTTATTCTCCATTCCTTTTCTTATGATACCTAGAATTCTATTTGCTCTCTTGGCTGCCGCCATTGCACACTGGGCGGAGGGTTTTAACATGTTATCCATAGTGGCACCTAAATCTTTTTCCTGGGTGGTGATTCCTAATGTGGAACCTTGCATCGTGTAATGAATAGTTTGGGTTGTTCTTTTCTAGGTGCATAACTTTGCACTTGTCCACATTAAATTTTATTTGCCATTTGAACTTCCAGTCTTCCAATTTATCAAGGTCCTCATGCAATTTTTCACAATCCTCTTGTGTTTTAACAGATTTGAATAATTTTGTGTCATCTGCAAATTTGATTACCTCACTCATTATTCCCATTTCCAGGTCATTTACAAATATGTTAAAAAGCAGCGGACCCAGCATAGATCCCTGGTGTGCTCCACTATTCACTTTTCTCTACTGGGAAAATTG
The DNA here is from genome assembly GCA_033557465.1 of Ichthyophis bannanicus. Lineage (NCBI taxonomy): Eukaryota > Metazoa > Chordata > Amphibia > Gymnophiona > Ichthyophiidae > Ichthyophis > Ichthyophis bannanicus. The sequence continues at coordinate 230,576,733 of CM066043.1, read as the reverse complement.
CCATTCAGCCTACCCTCTGCTTTCTATCTTTTAACCAATTCCTGATCCACAATAGTACACTGCCTCCTATCCCATGACGTTTTAATTTCACCAAGAGGGACCTTGTCAAAGGCTTTCTGAAAATCCAAATACGTTATATCAACCGACTCACCTTTGTCTACCTGTTTATTCACACCTTCAAAAAAACATAACAGATTAGTAAGACAAGACCTTCCTTGGCTAAAGCCATGTTGACTGGCCACCATTAAGCCACGACTAACTACATGTTAGTAATTTTGTTCTTTATAATGGTTTCTACCATTTTTCCCAATACTGATGTCAGGCTCACCGGTCTGTAATTTCCCCGATCACCCCTGGAACCCTTTTTAAAAACTGGCATTACATTGTCCATCCTCCAGTCTTCAGGTATTACAGATGATTTTAATGATAATTCACAAATTACTAATAGTAGGTCTGCAATCTCATATTTCAGTTCTTTCAACACCCTTGGATGTATATCAATCCGGTCCAGGTGATTTGCTACTCTTCAATTTATCAAATTGTTGTATTGCATCTTCCCAGTGTATCAATATTTCTTTCAATTCTTCTGCGGCATCACCTTTAAATACCTGTGCTTCTAGGTAAAATCTTACCAGTTTCCTGGGTGATTCACACAGCCCTTGGGGGACAGAAGGGGCCTTTTAAATTGCCCCTTTGATCTGTCACTTGCCTTTAACACCTATTTAAGGTGACTTTACAGATCTTTTGTCTCCTAATTGGAAGGGCTCTTTTCAAAGGTCACTAGAAACAAGTTTATGTTTCTTTCTACTCAGCGACTATTCTACTTGTATTCTAAGCTATATTCTGATTTGATTTAAGTAAAAAAGCTCTCTAGAAACAAATTTATTTCAATAACTATTTACTCTATTTTACTTTCTAGGTTAAGCTATACTCTGATTTGATTTAAATGAAAAGTTATCTAGAAACAATTTTATTTCAAAGTCTTTTTACTCTTATTTTATGTTCTATGCTGTTTTACTCTGTTTTGACTTAAATACAAAGCTCACTGGTGGTACTAAGACCTGACTGACTCAGCAAAAACACTGAATTCTAAAATGCACAGATTTATCAGCTTTAACCCCAAGAAATCCCTTTTACCCCAAGATTTAGAGTTTACTCCAGAAGATTATACTCACAAGTGTAGATTTACTTCCAGTTGTAGCAGTCCCTTTTGGTAGTCCTTGCGATATTATGGCTGAAAAAATACCGGTGACATGCAATGTGGGTGGTGTTGGTTTATCTATTAAGAGGAAAAAGATTTTGATGGCCCTTTATTGCCAGAATGCTATTGTAACTCAGGTTCAGCTATCAACTACTCTGTTACAGTAGGATGGAGCAATTGTACTCATGGGGGGATGTTTACTAAAGTGCGGTAAACGTGAATAACGCGCGTTGTATGACGTTAACGATCGTAAGTGCAGTATAACGAGCGTAATCACGTGCCAATGACCGTTAACGTCATACTACGCGCGTTAACCGCAGTTAACGATCGTAAACCTCCGCGGCGCGTTAAAACAGCGCAGAAGGTGGAGAGTGGGCGGAGAGAAGGGGTCAATGGGCGGAGAGTGGGCGGGGAGAGGCTCCCCTCATACTAACACGCTGAATTTCTGAGCTCAATTCCAACGCGAATGAAAACCTGTCGTTAAAGGCATTTAAAGGGAAGAGAAACCATTTCCGTCAGCAATGTACAGAAAAACCGGGGAAACCCACAAAACGTGAGTAGTGTGATACATGTGCACAGAACAGAATTTCACATAAAACGTTAAAAATGACCACAAGAAACATTTTAAAAAGCATAATTCAGCTGGGCAACAGTGATAGCAATGGGCAACAAGGAACAACACTCCCTGGAAAGCACCAAATAAAAAAGAGATGATGTGTGGAAGGGTCTATGCTCCGCAGACCCTTTCAAAGATCATGTCATTGTAATGGAGCTGTCCTGGGAGTGTTGTGTAATGTTGCCCAATGATATCATTGTTGCCCAGCTTGGTTATGGGTGTGTGCCCCTTTTCTGAGGTCTCTTCTGAGGTTTATGTGCACCTTTGTCTGCATACAAGGTAAATGAGGCCACAGTAAACCTTTTGCAGAGCAGGGTTTCTGACTCGTCAGGCCGGTTTAACTAACTCCAGGGACTGAACTATCTCTGTGGCCACAGTGTGGTGCAACAGACACAGCCAGTGCCTATAAGACCAGAGCATCACAGGTTCAAATCCCAGCTGGGGTTCCTGCCAACCCAGTCCCCATAGTTTTACCCACCACTAAACAGTGATAGTAAAGACACTCCTTTATTGCAGAGAACATACACATGGCCTATATTTTACCACACCACACACAGACACCAGAAACAGGCACATTACCTAAAGCAGAGTCCCGCAAATGCAGTCCTGGAGGGCCCCACACCATTCCGGCTTCATGCTGCCTTTAATAAAGATGCCTGTGCTGCATAGCTATGCACCACCCCCATGGTATGCAGATGTAGCTCATGCATATTTATGAGGGACAGCATGAAAACCCGAACAGTGTTTGGAACACCAGGACTGGAGTTGGGGAACTCTGCCATTAAGCAGCAGCCAACAGGGCCACACACACACCCACAGGCCCCATTGGCCAATGCCTCCTGGAGAGGCAAGACATTGGGCCCTGCCTGTATCTCCCAATACTAGCAGTTGCATACCGTAGCAATGCCACCCTACACCTGGGTATATGGTACAGAGCTATCAAACGTTCCCTATGATAACTGGCGGATATCAATTCCTACGTTAAGCACATTTTGCTCATTGAGCTCCACCATAACAATCATTCTGATGTCTGCGGTGTTTGCTGCAGGTCTGGTCTCTGACAGTGTTCGCCACCCTGGGGAGTGACCCCCCAACAGCCTTGTGTACCATATCCATGCCTGTACTATGCCCATGACTGGTGTGGTGGGTATGGCTGCTGACCACCTCTATAGTAGCACAATGCTGGCATAGGTGTGGGGGTGGCTGTCTGTCTATCCAGTGTGTGGTGGCTGCAAACACCTTCCACAGTCCACAATGCCAGCAATGTTGCCAGTATTGGGCTGGCAATGTGCATAATGAGGAGCAAGGTACCATGGGTATAGGCCGGACAGGGTGGCCTGGCCAGGGTGCATCTGCACAGGGCATAGGGCAGTGACAGGCACATTGTAGTGCCCGGCCACCACCTACACAGACAGGGTGACCTCAGTATATCCTGCTGAGAGATCACTCTCACCCTGACTGTGCAGTGACCACAGCATGGCTAGGCACTCCCATGGTGCTATCTAGTATTTCTCTCATGTGATAAATATGGGTTTCCTTATGGGGCCCAGTCACTGATGTATCTGCTTGCTGTGTATGCTGACATCCCAGTTCTGGGTGCAGGCATATCCACTGGGCACTAGCAGACTGTTTGCAGCTGGTAGGTGTTGTGATGTAGTGGCTGATGGCTTGCACCAGGAGACTATCAGATAGTGGTGGGGTGCAGCATACCATATCCAGGCCTAATGTCTGTTTGCTATTGTGTTATGGCTATGTACAGAGCTGCATTGACTGCGCTGTGGGGTGTCTGTTCCTCAGCAGGACTAGGGTTAATGTTCCCCTCTACTGTCACCTTTGCAGGGAGGTAGACTGGGGATCTTTTGATGGGGGACCCTGTTTGCTGCCCTGGGGGAGGGAGGGGGTGGTGGTGGTGCATGGGGGCTACACCTGACTGAAACAGACAGAGATGTCCAGGGTGGTCCTGCAGAAACTACCTATCCCACACAGTAACACTGCTTTGGACCTGCACCATGGTCTCTTTTAGCCATGGATGGTGCTGTGGACCTAGTGCTGGGCGCCTCACTGCACCCTCAGGGTGAGCACAGTACCCGCACAATGTGACGGTGTGTAGCTACTCTGTGCCAGTACAACACACGGTCAGTACCCCCTATCAGGCCGAGGTGTTGTGGGGGTGCACATGGTCAGTTCCCCCTACCAGGCCGAGGTGCTGTGGGGGTGCATTCCCCATGGTGTGTATCTGTGGACAGCTGATTTGCATGTGCAGTGCATCATGGGTGTGACTGGCACAATCCAACCCTGTGCAACTCCAGCACCTGCTCACAGGCTCTGATAAACCATAGGCCATCACACGTACATCTGTTAGCATAATGCATCGGTGCAAGACACCCTACAGAGTCTGTAATATACGATGCCCACACTGGTAAAAACACACGTACCCACGCACGATTGTACGCGCACAGCTACGCACGTACCAACGTACGTGGCTAGGCATACTCCGAGGGTGTGTTTCTGACACCAATACTCAACGTAACGAAAAACATGCCTCCTCATTCCCTCTGTACTGTACAGGGTGATGCCTGGGACAGCCTTCTGCGTTCGGCACACTGGGGACTTGAACCCATGCTACCTGTAACAGCGGTCAGTACCGTAACCATTGTGCTACAGCTCTGTTTCAGTGCTTTGTGTCTGTACGTCTTCTTACGATTAATGCGCAGTAACGCGCCACCGCACCCGGTAACGCTCGTTAATTTTTTGAACGCGCGTTAGTGGTGACGATGTACCGCCCATGTCCTTATTTGGGGTTTCTGTTACTACCGCGGCTCCTAACGCGAATTGCACTAACGCAGTTTAGTAAACATACCCCATGGTCTTAATCAGAGCAATGGTACAAGACCCAAATTTAATTCAACAGATTAAACTAATTTTGTCCTTCCTGCATACAAGGAAGGAGGAAAATAAACTAAATGGATTAAAGATATATTTGAGTGGTTAGCTGATAGACCACTACACTTTTACAGATGTTTAATAAGAAATGTACCAAAACTGTCTTTTCCTCAAACCCTCATCATAAATGAATTTCACCCCAGAAAATGAATTGCAGCTCAAATGTTGTTTATTCAAACTATCAAAAGTAAGTGTAAGATGTATCATTCAAGCATTTTTGAAAAATGCATAAAGCATACATTATCAAACAATTAAAACTCTTTCCAGAAGATAATAAAAGTTATTCAAATATGCAATACTGCTAATGCTAAATTTCTCTGCAGGAAATTTATGGTAGTACCAGAATTATTAAAGCTCTCTTGAGATTATTTCAGATAGGTATTAACATTCAGTTTTACCAAACATTTACTTTATCAGTCACAGAAATCAATGAAGCTCTTTGGGAAAAATATTTTCTGTTTCTTTTCAGGTAACCAACCCACTTAAACTAAACATGTATGTTTTTTTTCCTCTTTCAGAAGTCTGGAGCCAATAGTTCAAAGTAAAGGCTTCCAAATGAAACATCAAGTCCCCAAATATAAAAAATCAGGAATAATTATGAGTGTATTAAAAAGAATTAATAACTGCACATTCTGATCTGGACGTCTGATCTGGAGCTCCCGCATGTATTGCTGATTTGTGCGGGGAACTCCGTTCATGGGTAGGAAGGAGAGGGTCCTGGGAGGAGCGAGGGTGGAAAGTGGGCAGGAACACGACCCTGGATGTACAAGGCTGATTCTGAGGTCGGTCCTTTACGTCCGGGGTCGGCAAGGTAGATGGGGGTCTTACTCTACTTTGAAGGTGGAATGAGTTCCCCTCTGGATATCAAGGGACCACAGAGCTGGGCCATTTCCAAAAGGTGAGGGGTGCAGGGGGTTCCCCGCAGCTCCACCCTGGCCATGGAAGACCGGATCGGGGGTCAGGTTGTGGGGAAAGGACGTTCTTTCATGCGGCCGGGGATCGCGGTTTCTGAATGGAGCCACGGTGCCTTGGTGATAGGACGGCATGGTACTGCAGCTCCATTCAGGAGCCTGGCTGAGTTAGCCGGGTAGGTGCAGGATGTGCGGCCAATCAGAATCGGGGCCTGGCCTGCACGTCCAGGCCGGTAGACCTGATTCTGATCCCACAGGCATGCCCCAATTCTGACTGACCATACAGGGACAGGAATAATTGGCCTTAATGTGTTCAGGGGTTACTTATCCAATCAGTATTCTTCTTTTCTTCCAGGTTCCAGCCTTTCTTGTGTCTGGGCCCATTGGTACTGGTTCTGGATCAGGTCAGGATTGCCTCCCAGGAATTGCAGGACCAAGTGTTCTTACTCCCTACTTTTAAAACCCAATAAGGGAAAAGCATTATACTGTCCCTGTCAGCATTCAAGAGTTCTCTCTTTTTTTCAGAACTACGTTTATTCATAATTTTGTTGTTTTTACAAGAAATGAAAAGATAATTCTGGGATCCTATCTAAGTCAACCCACAACTCGAGGTGCACCTCTCGCTCATTGACTCACACAGCTCATATGGCTCCTGACCAGCACCAAGCACCCAAACAGCCACTTTAGTCAGCCTTCCCAAATTAAAAAAATATAGCAGAGGAAGATTTAATTTAGGTTTCCTTTTTGTCACTGCTTAATTCTCACTTCACATCAAACTATCCCTCACATAGATGTACGAACCACTCTGGTACTCCAGAGGAAAATTTGTAGAAGAACCTCAGTCAGTACTCAAGCCCTCAGATTTACTTCAAAATCTTTCAAAAGCATTCTAAAGCCCATATTCCCTGTCATCAAATCAAACCTTCACCTCACAGACTCTCACTTCTATCAGAGCTACTTCAGTCAAACCCTGGGAAAAAAACACACAAACTCACTCAAAATTCACTTCTAGCCAACACTCTTCTTTTCTATATAAATCACCTCTCACAAAGATCCACAATCTTAAACTGTCCTGACACCTTTCACTCCCCCCCACCCCACAGACTGGTATCTCACCCATCCATCTCAGCCACCTCAGTCACAACTGCCCCAAGCCCAAACAGGGTTCCAGAGGTTTCCACCCCCCCCCCAAAGATTAGTGCTCCTAAGCCAGGTCCCAGAACAAAATAGTTACAATAGAAATATCACAGAACCATAGTCGGCACTGTCACACTAACTGCCACCATAACAGACCTATACAGTCATCAAAAGACTTTTAAAGCCACTAACATTTCAATAAGGATGCTTTAGAACGATTAAGCATTAACTAAGCCACTTCTAAGCCCGCTACCCCGCTTCTCGTCATTTGTAGGGACTTTTCAAGCTTCCTGTGTCTCTCTCCACAGCTGCTCCTCATGCGGGGCGTTTTCTTTGATGTGCTGCTATTGCACATGCTCAGTGTAGCATCTCTCCTTCCGGGTCGGGGTTCCATCTAAACAGTTATCCTATGGCGCCATGATTGGGTGGGTGCTTGCTATTATGCCTCAGCTCCTGTCTCTCGTAAGGCGAGCGTAGCTGCTTTGATTTATCAGAGTGTGCTTTCTGAGGGAAAAAAAGTGGGGCGGGATCCTGAGGGTCACTATGAGAACGTTTTGGGACGAGCTCCTGTGTAGTTCGCCACTGGAAAAAGTTTTCCAAAGTTTTGGAATTGGATGGCGGGTTTGGAAGGTGCTCTAATGCTTATTAGGTGGGGCCTTTTCTAAAATACTGTGCAGCACAGGGATGTGCTGATACATGAGCCGGAGGAGTTATTTTGCAATTGCGCACATGGGAAAAAGCAACGGGGAAACACGTGTGACATGCACATGTTAGTGCTGGATTTCACAACTTTCACGTAGTTGCCAGCCCTTGCACGTATGTGTTAGCCATGTAAATGTCGCTAATTAACCTCAGATGATGCTATCTTTATCTTACTTCACTTTGGAGAGGGACATAAAAAACAGGGCAAAAAAACTGTCCGAAAGGAGCACTGTGTTAAAACATAAATATAAGCAAAGTTAGATAAATAATGTGCCAGGAAACAGCTGTAAATCCCAACGTGGACATTTTTGGTCACATGCCTGCAGTTCCTTTATGAAATGGGAATAAATGTGTAGATTTTTGACCCATCAAGATCACGCCTTATCCATGTCCCCAACATGCCCCCCTTACATCTTCCACGTAGTAAGTACTGTACATCCAAGTGTAAACTGAGCCCTTTCTTTACATGTGCATACGCCCAATTTTCTCAACACACATCACTTTCTCTCATAACACTGCAGCTAACATTTGCATGAGGCAGGTTCCACAAGAGATACAGTGTGACTTGCTATAAGTCTGATCATGGGAGCGTGTAATATTTGAAATGCCAAAGAAGAAAACCAATATTGAGCTGTTAGCCACTTATCCTAACACAGAGATAATTAGTCTTTTCAATGGCTGGCCTAACTTTAGCCGCGTTAGCTAACTGGCCAGTGACTGAATATCGCTGCCGACCAGTTAGCTAACTTTCTATACAGCCAACCTGGGTCTTCGATGCATTGAATATCCAGGTTCAAGTTTCAACGGTGACGGCTAGCTGCTGTAGCAGCATTAGCCATCACTACTGGATATCCACCCCTCACAATGTACATGTCTCAACACTCTTAGTGAGTGAATATTGCTGTTGAGACATGTACATTGTGTGTCTGTTGGGGGGGGGGGTAATATTCATTGGCGACGACTAATCCTGCCACAGCATCTAGCCATCACTGTTGAAACTTGAACCTGGATATTCAATGCATCGAAGACCCAGGTTGGCTGGATAGCAAGTTAGCTGACTGGTCAGCAGCGATATTCAGTCACTGGCCAGTTAGCTAAAGTTAGACCAGTCATTAAAGTGCCTCACTTTCACCGCTTTAGGATAATTGGCTAGCAGCGGAATATTGTCGTGAGCTGGTTATCCCTGGGTGCAGCCTCCTGGAAGGCCAGATGCTAGCCGGCTAGCACTGCAGCACTTAGAGGCCGACACCGGAGATATTCAGTGCTTAGTGCCTTGGATTATCCCGCTGAGTGGCATTAAGAGGTTTGCAGGTGTGCAAACCACCGAAATGCCTTCCAATATCCCCCCCCACCCATATGTCTAATCATACTGCCTCTGGAAAGCTCCAAATCCTGCCCCATTTCTGGACAGATATTATGGGATGTATAGCAATTCATATGCCCAAAATTATCCTTTCAGGTTCCAAGAATTTATTTTTTCTTAAAAAAACAGTTATGGGTCTGGCATCGACTCTGCCATATAAGTGCTTTTAAATATTGACTTCAGTATTAAAAATATTTCCAGGTGTCATTCCGTTTCCACTGGGGGGGGGGGGGGGGCTACTAGTATTAATAACAATGTCTTTTTTTGAATTATAAAACATTAGTGATTGACTACGGAATTTTGGAGTAAGAGTTTATCATATCAAATAACTTTATTAATTCTGGACACATGAAGAACCTTGACACTTTAATTATGATTAGTTTAATAGATTAGTAAAACCATACCCTGGTACTGATGCTGACTCAAACTGGCTCATTATACAACAGCAAGCATAGTTAAGGAGTGCAAGCTAAAAACAAATTATCTACATTTTTAATAAATGTTGGTAGTTTTAAATACAAATTCTTTCCATGTCCCTTACATTTATGCTATTATTGTACAGAATACTAAACTACAAATTCATCTCCACCAATTACTTTAAAATAAGCTTCAGTTTCAATTATTCATAATTAATAGATGTGCAAATTCATAGAGATTTTCTACTAGAGAGACCTGTCACTACAACTGCCAGTGGGATAAATGCAATGGGATATAAGGATGTTAATAAAAGGATGTTGATGAACAAAGCATTTTTCCCCAGGGACATAAAATGGGAAAACCCTTTAATACTTTTGGCTCACAGTTTTCCTTATCTGAAAGTCTAAGGTTAGTTTGGGACAGTTTCTCCAAATGGGTTAGTTTTGTGCATACCATGAACCTCTCCTCTAAGCTATGTGTAGTATGATCTCAGTCTCTCAAACTTACTGCTAACACTTGCCCAAGGACTTGTATTGTGCCAAAGAGAGCTTCCTTTTGGAGTTTGTAAGATGTAACGTGTATGGGTAGTTTGTCAAGTTGTGCTTGGAACATCAGGTCATCTACAAATAGTAAATGAGATGTTATCTTCTTTAGGATTCAGGCTAAACCATATTCTAAAGAGTTGATGAGAGTACTCATTGGATTAAACGCCATACAAAACAGAAGCGGTGACAGGGAATCTCCCTGAAGTATTCCTCGCTGGATCTTGATGTCAGGAATGGTGTATTGACCATCTTCATACTTCAAAAATAGGGTGGTTTGCCACATTGTCATGGTGAACTTAATGTACTCTATCAAACCAGGATTTATCTTATATATCTCAAGGCAATTTATTATCCAAGACTGTGGGATGTTGTGAAAAGCTTTCTTATCCATTCTATACTGAGATTTCTGCTTTTCTTAGCACTGGCCATGATGGGCTTATTTAATATTAACTCCATATGCTCCATCTCTTTTACTCTATTGCCATGATGTTATTGGACTCAATGTGATCATGTCTTCTGTCTGTACCTATTGCAGTGAACAGCTTAGAGATTGTAGGTAGACAAGTTGGTCTGTAATTTTTGGGAGTGTTACTTGGGTCCCCCTTTGGAAGAAGAAATGTTCTTCCTGTTATAAGCTATTGCGGTGTTAAGTTTGGCAGCGTGATCGATTGGATTTTGCAGTTTGCCAGGTCTTGGTGGGGTGATATTAACTGTTTGAGCCTAAAGCTGTTCACGCCATCTAGGCCAGGGCTCTTCAGATTTGAGGCTCATTTTAACCTGCTTTCCAGCTCTTGTTGTTACTACAGGCTGATTTTTCTAAATGTTCCTGCATGCAGGGTAACCCTTCTGCTTCTTGATTGTGCTCTATGGTGTCCTCGTATAGGCTTCTCCAAAAGGTTTCTGTTTCAGCTTTGGTTGCTGGTGTTTTTACCATATTAATGCTCTTTTCCAATTCCCTGTAGAACTGTTTTGGGTTCTTTCTAAATAGTTTACTTTGATATCTTTCTTTTCTGTTTTCTTCATATTGTCACAGTTTTTGTGCTTCTGCTGTTATTTTCAATTTATTGTTGGAACATATACATTTCAGGTGTTGTTCTGTTAACGCAGCATGCTTCAGCTTGATGTCTTGGATCTTCCTCAATATCTTTGATGATCTTAATCCTTTTAGATATGCATCTATCAGGGATACCTCCACACACAATGTTGTATTTTTCCTTCAATGCGCTTTTTCCAAGGAGGAACTGTTATTGTTCTCTTTTTCTTCTGGCCCTGCACTTTAATAGTATTCTTGCAGTAACAATTTATCTGCACAATATTGTATTTGATTTATTTTGGTGATGTCAATAAATGATCCCTTTATACAGGATATGGCCTTGTTCAGCTTAATTATCATACTTTTAACTTTAAGTGTTAAATTTAACTCAGGTAATCTTTCCCTTGCCTGGAACCCCACATATTCATCTTTTTCCATGTAGACTAAGCAATACTGAATCTAGCCCTGTAGGGTGCAAGAAGATTAGGGGTGCATGTCTGGTTGCCAGCTCCCACCTTCCCCCCCCCCCCCAGGTTGCCCTGCTGATGCGGCCACTTTTTTCTTTTCTTGGAGACGGCGGCAGCAGCAGCAGTGAGGCAGACCTGTGTTTCTAGGCAGGTCGGGTCCCTCCTTCCCTTCTCTGATGTAGGTTGCATCAGAGGAGAGAGAGACCAGGCCAGCCATGCAAACGTGGGTCTTTGCAACTCAGCGTTTGCATGGCTGGCCTGGTCCCTTCCTCCTCTGATGTGACCTACATCAGAGATGGGAAGGAGAGACATGACCTGCCTACAAACGTGGGTCTGCCTCACTGCTGCTGCCGCCGTCTCTGAAAAAAAACAAAAAAGTGGAGGTGGCGGCAGCAGGGCAACGCGGGGGGGGGGGGGGGGGGGGCAGCCGGGGACAGTCAACCGGCAGGGGTGGCGTGTGCCATAACTGGAGATAGCATAGGGTTTAATTATGGCTTGGTAACATGTAAGAGACAGTCCCTGCTCATCAGAGCTTACAATCTAGTCAAGACAGACAATACGGAAGGTATAGACAGGGATACATCTAGGGAGATGGTAAAGAAACAAGATGATCAGGTGAGTCAAGATCCAAAAGCAGCAACGAAGGGGTACGTTTTCAGCCTGGGCTTGAAAAGGGTTAGAGAAGGCGCCTGGCGTACAGACATAGGTAATTTGTTCCACGCATAAGGTGCAGTAAGGTGAAAGGAACAAAGTCTGGAGTTAGCAATAAAAGAGAAGGGCACAGATATAAGCAATTTGCCAGAAGAGCGGAGTTCCCGAGGGGGGGGGGTGTGGGGAGAGATAAGAGAAGAAAGGTAGTGAGGAGCTGCAGAGTGAATACACTAATAGGTCAGCAGGTGAAGTTTGAAATGGATAGGGAGCCAATGAAGTGACTTGAGAAGAGGGGTAATATGGGCATGACGAGGCTGGCAGAAGATTAGGCATGCAGCAGAGTGTTGAGCAGATTGAAGGGGAGACCAGCAAGGAGTAGGTTACAGTAGTCAAGATAGGAGGTGATTAAGGAATGGATAAGTGTCTTGGTAGTGTGTTCAAAAAGGAATGGGCAGATTTTGTTGATGTTTTAGAGAAAGAAACAGCAGGTCTTAGCTATCAGATTGATGTTTGTGGAGGAGAGAGAGGAGTCAAAGACAACCCCAAGGTTGCAAGCCGAGGAAACAGGGACGAGTAGAGAGTTATCCACAGAGATTGAGAAAGGAGAAAGAGGAGAGGAGATTTTAGGGGAAAAATAAGAAGCTCAGTTCTGGCCATGTTCAATTTCAAGTGGCAGTGAGACATCCAAGCAGCAATGTCAGAAAGGCAGGCAGAGATCCGGGTCTGGATTGCCGGAGAGATTTCAGGCATAGAGAGATATGGGTCTACTCTTCCCTTTTTTTCTTTTTCCAGTTGATTCAAGATGTTATCATTCATATATTTCTTTACTTGGATCTATGAACTTAAAGATCTTAAATTTGAATCCATTGCCTTTTGCAGTTTTTCTTGTGGCAATTTTCCTCTTTCTTCCAGTTTTTGGTGGATTCTTTTTCTGTACCCTCTTGTGTACCTTTTTGGGAACCTACGAGGTACTTGTGATTGGCCACTGTTGGAAACGGGATACTGGACTTGATAGACCTTGTCCTGACCCAGTATCGCAGTTCTTATGTTCTTATTTAAATATAGGGTTTGTACATTATCTCCTCTTTATCTGCACAAGTCCACTTAACCGTAGCTAATCCTCTTAACTTTTTCATTCATTTCTATGGTTTATCTCCTGCTACAGTGGGTCCATGAACACACTCACCATGGCCTTTATCTGTGGCAGGGATGTTATCCGTTTCTGCAGCACTTGCACTATCGTAAACACCATCGTTAGCCATAATGCGGAGGCTACGGATGGGCACCTTTTTATCCAGGGCAATGTGCAGCCAGTATGTATTTTTCTTTTTCTTTCCTACCATACCTCAATTGTAGTGTCACCTGGCTGGGTTTTAGTATAGATTTTATACAACGGGGTCACCAAGTGAAAGTACCCAGCAGGACTTGGGGAGGGAACTATATTCTCATCCCCTAAGAGATGCACATCAACTCACCAACCACAGCTAGCGAATTTTATGCTGCACTTCCCTAAACAAGAAACTTCTATTGGGATTTCTGGGAGGGAAAAGCTGTGAATTAGGCTAGGGGATGTATCATGAGAGTACGGATGTGTTTTTGGTTTTCTTGGTTGTCGGCAGACCGTGTCAGTTACAAAGGTATTTACCTGGAAAAGCATTACTAGACAATGAAACAGACTAGAAAGCAATAAAGTGAGAAATTAGCCAACAGCCTAGAAAAAGAAATGTATTCTTCAAGGTGGCATTTCCAAAGCCTTAGGTGAAAATACGAAGCCGAAGCAATGACACTAGGCGCTGCTATTCATGCAACAGTTACAAGGCCAGCCTGACCATTTACAGAAGCCTAGTTCATCCAGTTTTACTTAAACTGTATAATATTGTGTTTGCTGAATATTTCACGTCCAATTTTCTTAACACATATCGCTTTCTCTCTCTCATAGCACTGCAACTAACTGTTTGCATGCGGCAAATTCCACAAGAGATACTGTGTGACCTGCTATAAGTCTGATCATGGGAACATGTAATATTTAAAACACCAAGGAATAAAATGGGAATGGATTTAATTATTCACCTTTCTAAATCTGACCACATGGTAAGCTACAGTTTGGGTACTCTAGCTATTTTTCTGCTTAAGAGAGTTTACAATCTAAGTGACTTGCAGACAGTGTTGACAGATTATCTGAACATTTCAAGCTCAATGCTAGTTCAAAACTAGCCCAAAACAGTGGCCCTCCCTTGACCATGCCCTCCCCTTCCCTGATTGGCTGGTCTGGTGGTCTGTCAGGTGTGACCATGCCCACCCCCCACGTGATCACTTCTCTGATTGGCTGGAGTTTAGCAGTCAATCACTCACAGAGTCCCACATCTCATTGTTCAACTTTGGATGTACTGCAGTGGGCTGACCAAGGAGATTCAGCCAAGGGCTTTTACTGTCTCGAAACTGGCACTTTGTCTTTTATAAACATTTTTTTAATGCTCTATTTTCTGTGGTTTTCTCGCCAAAAATGGCAGCAGGCAATAGCTCAAAAACATGCAACCTGCAACCCACAAATGTTTCCTGTCACTCGGGCAAAACGAACACTCAGTCAGGTAGCAAACCACGGAAATGGCAACATTGGTTGCAAACTGGGCTTTATTTATAGATATAAAGGAAACGGAACTGCGGAGCTGGGAGAGGGGGTAGGTGGGCCAGAAGCAGGAACAATAGGAGAAGGAGGGTTGGATTAGGGAACAGGGTGACTTTTCTCTGCTCTGTTCCTGCCTGACCCCTCCCCTCCTCTTTCCTACAGGCTGCCTGGAAGGGAGGGGCTGGAGCAGAACATCCTGTTGCTCTAGAGCAGGGGTGTCAAACTCAAATACACAGTGGGCCAAAATGTAAAACTTGAACAAAGTCGCGGGCCAGCATTGAACAAATGAACCTTTTAATATGGACCCAAACAAGATTTGCTTTAACATTGAATATGAAGCAACACTTATTACTATACAATTTATAACTTAATAGTTCAGATATGCAAAAACCAATTTCAAATAAAAAAAACATCAATGACATTCATTTATTAAATAAGATTTAAATAATAATAAATAATAATTTTTAAAATAAAATAACAATAATAAAATTAATCAACCATTCAAGCCCATGTCTTGGAGTAGCAAGAAAAAGTGCATAAAGAAAACGTTAATTATTGCTCAGTTTGCTGCACACTGATCTAATCTGATGTGCCCAAGCCAGATACCTGGCATCTCTTCTTGGATGATAGTTCATCAATGTCTGGGCTCAGGCTTTGAGCTGAGGAAATCCTCAGTATCGAGCAAAGGTGTTCATCAGTCAGACGTCTCCTGTGAGATGTTTTGGTCATCTTCATCGAGGAGAAAAGTTGCTCACATAGATAAGTGCTGCCGAACATGGAGAGCATCTGAGCAACTTGGGTGCGGAGCTGAGGCATTGTGTCAGGGATGAACTGTGGAAACTGGGCGGCGCCCACAGCATCATACTTTGACTTCAGCGTGTCATTACACTGGAGTTCAATTAGCTCCATTTGGAGGTTGGTTGGTGCGTTTTCCACATTAACTGCAAAGGGATTACTGAGCAATTCAAACCTACATTTCTGGACATCAAAGTCGGCAAATCGCCGGCTAAACTCAGCGCCGAGTACACTGAGTTTTTCAGCAAACTGTGCGCATGGGAACAAGTTGGTAAAGAACTGCGTTTTCATGGTTTGGCAGCAGGGAAAATGGCCAAGGTTTCCTTGCAGCATCTGATTCTCCCACAGGCACAGTTTAGTTTTAAAAGCCCTCACTGCAGCATACATGTCTGTGATGATGCGCCCCCGCCCCTGAAGCTGCAGGTTCAGCGCATCGAGATGGCTCGAGATGTCACACAGAAAGGCCAGCTCACACAGAAACTTTTT
Organism: Ichthyophis bannanicus; assembly: GCA_033557465.1. NCBI lineage: Eukaryota > Metazoa > Chordata > Amphibia > Gymnophiona > Ichthyophiidae > Ichthyophis > Ichthyophis bannanicus. Next base: position 230,560,840 of record CM066043.1, on the reverse strand, counting down.
CTCCCGAAGCTCTGCTGTGTCCTTCCCTTTGCTTTCCAGAAACTGACATATTTCCTCATGCAGCTCAAAACATCTATTCAGTACTTTTCCTCGGCTTAACCATCTCACCTCTGTGTGATACGGCACGTCTGCGTATTCCAAACCACACTCCTCCAGAAAAGACTTAAACTGGCGGTGATTCAGACCTTTGGCTCTTATAAAGTTAACTACTTGTGTTACTGTGGTCATAACATGTTCCATCTTTAGGGCTTTGCCACACAATGATTCCTGATGTATGATGCAGTGATAAACAGTTAGTTCACCTGCACAGTTCTCTTCCTGCATCTTCTCCCGGACCCTGCCCACCAGTCCACTTGTTTTACCGCACATCGCTGGCGCACCGTCGTTAATCCCACGAGTTTATCCCACGGCAGCTTTATTTCAGTTACGCATTTGGAAACCTCCTCAAAAATTTCCTTTCCTGTGGTTGTGCCATGCATTGATTTGAATCCCAATAGCTCCTCCGTAACACACATATTTGAGTCCACTCCACGGATGAAGACTGACAGCTGAGCAGTATCAGATGCGTCGCTGCTCTCATCCACAGCAAGGGAGAATGCAACGAAATCTTTTCCCTTTTCCAAAAGCTGGTCATACAGATTGGTGGCAAGATCACATGTGCGATCAGCTACTGTGTTTCTGCTCAGGCTCACGTTTGAAAAGGCTTGCTTTTTCTCTGGGCACACGATGTCACAAACTTTCAACATGCACTTTTTCACAAACTCTCCCTCATTAAAGGGCCGGGCTGATTTTGCGATCTCTGCTGCCACAATATAACTAGCCTTTACAGCAGCCTCACTTTGTGATGTGGCTTTTTTGAACATATTCTGTTGTGAAACCAAACTTCTTTTCATCTCCTCCACTTTCTGGCTCCTTTGAGTCATGTCCAGGTCCTTGTACTTGTCATGGTGTTTTGTTTCATAGTGTCGTCGAATGTTATACTCCTTAGTTATAGCCACGTTGACTCCACAAATCAGACAAACAGGTCTGTCTTTTACATATGTAAACAAATATTCTGTCTCCCACCTGTCCAGAAAGTTCCTGTTGTCTGCCTTTCTTTTTGCCATTTTTGGGAAGGGGTTCCACAGTGACAGTTGTAGCTTGAGATCGCTATGACTTCTGTCACACAGGAGAGGGCGTTTCTGGGACCTGTCCTGATTGACGCGCCAAAACAACAGCAAGGCATTATGGGATTTGTAGTATTAGCGATGAATGAATGCGCTGTATAATACCGGCGGGCTAGCTCTAGTAGTCATTTGGTATAGCTCGCGGGCCAAATATAATTACACTACGGGCCAAATTTGGCCCGCGGGCCAGAGTTTGACACCTATGCTCTAGAGTCTGAAAAGAGGGGATTGATTTCTTCGCCATTCCCCAAGAAAATTAAGCCCTGCTGGCAGAGTAGGATTTGAATCCTGGTTCTCAGTGCATTGCTCTGCCATTAGATTACTCCTCTGGTTCTATTCCTTCACTGTTATGCTTTCTCCTACTTTGGCCATTTTTTGTGGAATTCTCCTCAAGAAACTGTTAATGTTTCTAATTATTTATAATTTAGGGTGAAAAAAAGTGTGGCTGTTTTCTTAGTATTTAGGAACTTATGGTAAATGGAAGAAGACATTGGGGGTTATTTAAGAGCATCCCCACATCTAAAAAGCAGCAATTGCATGTGTAGATTGTTGTTGTTAAGTGCCGCTGAGTCGGTGTCGACTCATGGTGACCCTCTGGATAGTTGTCCTAAACTGTGTTCGGTCTTCAGTCAGGCGACTCATTGTTGACAGACTGGTACCCATAGCTGCTGCTGTTGTATCGATCCATCTCATTGCTGGCCTTCCTTTTTTGCATTGACCTTGCCAAGCATGATGTCTTTCTCTAATGATCTCTCTCTTTGCATGATATGTCCAAAGTATGAAAGTCGAAGTCTTGTCATCTGAGTTTCTAGGGAAAGTTTAGGTTTGATCTCTAGTACTGACTGGTTTGTTCTTTGGGCAGTCTATGGTATACATAGTATTCGCCACCAGCACGATAATTCAAAGGCATCAATTTCTTTCTGTCTTTTTCATTGTCCAATTTTCACATCGATATGATGTTATTGAAAATACCATGGCTTGAACAAGTCGAATCTTTGTATGGAGAGAGACATCTCTGCTCTTGAGAATCATATCTAGGTCCTTCATAGCCATTCTGCCAAGAGCAATGAATCGTCTGATTTCTTGACTGCTTGTTGCTTCTTTATTGATAGTTGACTCATCAATTTCATCCTCTTCTGTAGCTGTTGTTGGGGCATATACTTGAATTATAGCTCTGTTGATGGGCATTTCTCGTAGACTAGAAATTAAGCATTCACTGATTGCATTGTATTTCATTACAGTTCTTGCAAGTTTCTTCTTAATTATAAATGCAACACCATTTCTTCTTTGTCTTTCATTTCCAGCATAGTAGACCATGTGATCATCAGATGCAAATTTCCCGTTGCTAGTCCATTTCAGTTTGCTGACACCCAACAGATCGAGTTGTACACATTCCATTTCATTAATTCTATGTGCAGGACCCAAAAGACAGGCAAAGCTCCGGAGTCTCAAAGAGTGGATGAGATGATGGTGCAAGGAAGAGGGTTTTAGATTTGTTAGGAACTGGGGAACATTCTGGGGAAAGGAGGGGCTCTTCTGAAGGGATGGGCTCCACCTTAACCGGGACGGAACCAGGCTGCTGGTATTAATCTTTAAAAAGGAGATAGAGCAGGTTTAAACTAGAGAATAGGGGAGAACCAGATTAATAGGAATAAAATACAGCCTCTAAAAAGCTTGTATGCAAATGCTAGAAGTCTAAAAAATAAGATTGGAGAGTTAGAATATATAGCACTACATGAGAGGTTAGATATGATTGGTATCTCAGAGAGATGGTAGAAGGAGGACAACCAGTGGGACACTGTGATACCTGGGTACAAATTATATCGTAATGATACAGCAGATCAAATTGGTGGAGGGGTTGCACTCTATGTTAGAGAGGGCATTGAGTCACAAAGAATTAAAGTTTTGCAGGAAACAACATTTACTGTAGAATCTCTATGGTTTGAATTTCCATTTAAAAAGGGGAAGGGGAAGGCGATGGCAGTGGGGATGTACTAACGACCGCTTGGCCAGAATGAACAAATGGATGATGAAATGCTAAAAGAAATCAGGGAAGCTAACAAAAGTTACAACACAGTAATAATAATGGGTAATTTCAATTACCCCAGTATCGACTGGGTCAGTGTCACAGCAGGACATGCTAGGGAGATAAAATTTCTAGATGAAATAAATGACTGCTTCTTGGAGCAGCTGGTTCATGAACCGACCAGAGGAAAAGCCACTTTGGACCTAGTCCTTAGTGGAACACAAGATCTGGTGCAAGAGATAAAGGTGTTGGAGCCACTTGGCAATAGTGATCATAGCATGATCGCTTTTGATTTAATAAATAGAGGTGGGACGGTAAGGAGATCCACAGTATACCTTTTAACTTTCAAAAGGGAAACTATCATAAAATGAGGAAAATAGCTAAGAAAGAACTAAATGGAGCAGTTGCAAAGGTTAAAGATTTACATCAAGCATGATGTTGTTTAAAAATACTATCTTGGAAGCTCAGACCAGCTGTATTCCACGCTTTAAGAAAAGTGAAAGGAAGTCCAAAAAACTGCCAGCATGGTTTAAAGGTGAGGTCAGAGAGGCTGCTGTTGCCAAAAAAGCATCTTTCAGGAAATGGAAAAAGGAGCCAAATGATGAAAACGGGAAACAACACAAGAACAGGCAAATTAGATTCAAAGCATTGATAAAGCAGGCAAAGAGAGAATTTGAGAAGAAGCTTGCTGTGGAAGCAAAAACAAGCAATACATTCATAGCAAAAAACCTGTGAGAGTCAGTTGAACCATTAGATGATAGAGGGGTAAAAGGGGCACTAAGAGGGGACAAAGCCATAGCGGAGAGACTGAATGAATTCTTTGCTTCAGCCTTTACTAAAGAAGATGTAGGGATGTTACTCATGACTGAAATTGTATTTAAAGGTGATGCCACAGAAGAATTGAAAGAGATATCGCTACACCGGGAAGATGTATTACAACTATTTGATAAACTGAAGAGTAGCAAATCACCTGGACCGGATGGTATACATCCAAGGGTGATGAAAGAACTGAAATATGAGATTTCAGACCTATTATTAGTAATCTGTGAACTATCATTAAAATCATCTGCAATACCTGAAGATTGGAGGATGGCCAATGTAACGCCAATTTTTAAAAAGGATTCCAGAAGTGATCCGGGAAACTACAGACTGGTGAGACTGAAAAATGGTAGACACCATTATAAAGAAAAAAATTACTGGACATTGGAGGGTGACACTAAGGACACAGGCAGAGGAGATGCTAGACATGGGGGAACAAGGGAGACAGGATATGCTGGAGATGGAAGGAGGAATGGCCTAGTGGTTGGGACATGGTACCAGAGGGCCAGGGGTTGAATTTCCACTTAGGGACATCAATCTCAAGCCAAGGGACTGAGGTTTTTAGTCCTATAGGCACTCCTTGTGGCCTTGGGCAAGCCACTTAACCCTCCCTTGCCTTAGGTGCACATGTAGATTGTGAGCCCTTGAGGGACAAGGGAATGTTTCCAGTACCTGCTTGTAGTGTGTGGAAACCATTCTGATGCTCTTCAGCCCGGACAGTATATCAAGAAATTGCATAAACATAAACATGGGGGGACTAGGAAAACAGAGTGGATGCTGGACATGGGGGAGGGAGAGAGGGGAAATTTTGTACATGGGGAATGAAAAAGCTGGGTAATGAGAGGCTTGGGAAAGAGAGACAGGGAATGGGCGTACTGAGGTGAGGGAAAGAGATGTAAAGCTGTAGGTAGCTGCAGTAGAAAGAGGGAACACGAGGACTTAATGGCAAGAAGGAGAGCTGAAATCTGGATCGAAAACAAAAAAATACAAGGCGGGAAGTGCATCGCTTTCTAGTTCTCTAGTGTTGCATTACATGCAGGAGCATAAAAACATAAGAAATGCCATACTGAGTCAGACCAAAGGTCCATGGAGCCCGTATCCTGTTTCTAAAAGTGGCCAATCCAGGTCACAAATACCTGTCAGATTCCTAAAAGGTGAAAAGATTCCATGTTGCTTATCCCAAGGGCAAACAAATTCCAGAGTTTGATTACATGTTGAGTGAAAAAATATTTTCTCCAATTAGTCTTAAATGTGCTACTTTGTAGCTTCAATTAATGGCCCCTAGTCTTCCTACTTTTTGAAGGAATAAAACACTGATCTACATGTACGCATTCCACTCCATTCTTTTTAACATTTTTGTTGGTGATATTGCAGAAGGGTTGTCAGATAAGGTTTGCCTCTTTGCAGATCATTCCAAAATCTGCAATAGAGTAGACACCCAGGAAGGAGTAGATAATATGAGGAGGGATCTAGTGAAGCTGGAAGAATAGTTGAGAATTTGGCAGTGAGATTTAACGCTAAAAAATGCAAGGTCATGCATTTGGGCTGCAAAAATCCAAGGGAGCGGTACAGTATAGAGGGTGAAGTACTTCTCTTCACTAAACCGCAGGACCTGGGCGTGATTGCTTCTGACAATCTTAAGGTGGCTAAACAGGTAGAAAAGGTGAAGGCGAAAGCCGGAAGGATGTTTGGATGCAAAGGGAGAGGAATGGCCAACAGAAAAAAAGGAGGTGATAGTGCCTTTGTATTAGCCTTTGGTGAGACCTCATTTGGAGTATTGTGTGCAGTTTTGGAGACCGCACCTTCAAAAGGATATAAACAGGATGGAGGCGGTGCAGAGGGTGGCTATCAAAATGGTCAATGGGCTTTGTCATAAGGCATATGGGGACAGACTTAAAGATCTCAATATGTAAACTCTGGAGGAAAGGCAGGAGAGGAGATATGATAGAGACATTTAAATACCTTCGTGGCATAAATGCACAAGGGGAGAGCCTCTTTCAATTGAAAGAAAGCTCTGCTACGAGGGGACATAGGATGAAGGTGAAAGGAGATAGACTCAGGAGTAATATGCAGAAATATTTCTATATGGAAAGAGCGGTAGATGCATGGAATAGTCTCCTAGTGGAGGTGGTAGAGACTAGGACTGTATGTGAATTCAATATAGCAGGGGACAAACACAGAAGATCTCTAAAGGAAAAAAGGAACTATTGTAGCTGGTATGGAAGGGCAGACTGGATAGGCCATATGGGCTTTTTCTGCTGTCATATTTCTATGTTTCTATTATTTATAGACTTCTATCAAATCTCCCCTCAGCCATCTTTCTTCCAAATTGAAGAGCCCTAAGCTTTTAAGTCGTTTCTCAAAGAGGTATCCTTCCAGCCCCTTTACTATTTTGGTGACTCTTCTCTGAACTTTTTCTAATTCTGCTGTATCCTTTTTAAGATATGGTGACAAGAACTTCACACAGTAATCAAAGTGCGGTCGCTCCATGGAGTGATACAAAGGCATTATAATATCCTTTGTTTTATTCTCCATTCCTTTCCTTTCCTTATGATTCGTAGCATTTTAATTGCTTTCTTGGTTGCCACTGGACACTGGACAGAGGGTTTCAACCAATGGTGGGATTTGGCTGGTTCCTGCCACAGGCCACGTTCGCTGAACCGTGCCAAAAATGGCGTGCTAATGCCGGTGCTGCACTGTTGGGAATCCCCCCACCTACCAGTGGTTTGATGGTATCTGAGGAACGCAGCATTGGGGGAAGCAATCACCAGCCTTCCTCTAGTTCTGCCTGCAGGAGATCAGATCCTCATGGGCTGAAGTAGGGGAAGCCTCAATCGCAGCAGCAAAGGTTTGGAGTCAAGGCCCCTGTGGCTCCCCCCCTTCTGATGCCTGTGTCTTTGAGAACCACAGAAGAGGCTCAGAGTAAAGGTATACCAATAATCAAAAACACTGTGGTGAATGGTCCCCAGCTGAGAACTACTGCTGCAATGACTAGATTAGGTGAGTTGGGACTTGAGAAGAGATCTAAAACAGGGGAAAAATTCCCAGATAGTAGCAAACAAAAGCTCATGCAACAGAACTCAGTCATTCTGAATGAGGTGGAGGCTAAAAGGCACAAGAGGAAATTGCCAGCCTCTTTCTGGGTGATGGAAAAGCAAAGCAATATCTGTTATCTTGGGATAGCGACACCCTGTGGTTGAACTGTAAAATTTTTCCTTTGAAATCTTTTGACACTGTCATCTAATGGCTAGATATATTATCCCACTTGATTTTACAATTCTTTGAAAACCAATAGAATGGGTATTGCTACATTCTAACATCTCCCTTCTGGATCTCACACATACTACTACTAATACTACTATTTATCATCTATATAGCCCTACCATTTGTACGCAGCGCTGTACAGACATAAAAGAGACATACATACACACAGAGAGGGGTTGGTAGAATTCTATGAATCATGCTGCGCATGCTTTCCCCACTTGTACTTACCAACAGGGACTCAGACCCTAATATATTTAGTTCAGCCAGAGATTTCAGTAAGTCCAGGTCTGTGCACTACCACAACTGTATCACACCCATTATTTGCTATAAGAAACATTGAATTCAAAGGTTCTCAGTTGTCAATTAAAAATAAAGAATTTGCCAAAAAGAGAAGTGAACGCTAACAAACTGGAATTACTATGTATCGATTTTAGGAAGTTGTAATGCAGTCTCAACTCTTTCGAAAATCCGCCCAGGTTCTATGCTGAGGTGATGTTTGGAACACTGAACTGCAATAAAACTGTAAGTACAAAACCTCAGTCATTTAGTGTGATTTCTAGGATAACTGGCATCTCTCCTGGTGTGGAGAAGTAGCCTAGTGGTTAGAGCATTGGCTTACTAACTAGGAGACCAGGGTTTGATTCCCACTAGCACCTCTTGTTGCCTTGGGTAAGTCCCTTAACCCTCCCTTGCCTTAGAAGCATTTACTGTCAGGAAAACTGAGGAGCTGTTGAGTCACCAGGAGTCAGAAATGACTAAAAAGCTTTTTTACATCCACAGACATTTAAACTGACAGCTAGAGGAACACATGTCGCCATTGGGAAGTCATGGAACTTGGTGAAATCACTTTCTCAGCAATGGCCAATTCGTAAAGCAAAATACTGACCAGACTGAGAGGCAGAAAATCAACAAGGAATATTTGACACAATAATCTGAATTTGTGGCAGATAAAATACTCCTTGCTTATAGAGCTGTTTTTTTTTCTGTATGCTAATAATAATTTACTTTCTTATAGCAATTTGTATCCAAACAGGTTCCATGTGCTTTATCGGAGGAATAAAATGCTGGAGACTGCTAAAGCAAAATTGGGGCTTGACAGGACTACTAAAATGACTAGTTACCATACAATCTCGCTAAGATTGCATACTACCTGCCAGCAAGACATGTGATATTAAGGGGGTATTTTACTAAACAACGCTAAGGTCTTGCACCTAATGTGTCAAAAGCACTGATATTTTATGGGAGGGGGAAGGAGAACCTTTATGTGTGCCAAGAGAGGGTCAGAGTGGCAAGGTTTTTTGTTAAGATTCACCTTTGTGCATGCTGTACAGTGATCAGAACAGTGAAAGTCCTCTGCTCCCTTCACTCAGCACGTGTGCATACGTGACTTTTTATGTGCAGGATATAGATTCTGCTAACACTGACACCTGTATTTTTTTTTTAAATTTTTTATTTATGCAATTTCAAAAACAAAGAACAAGCATAACATCTTGTAAAGAAAACAGCGGGTGTTGGCAATATACAAATTGGAAATAAAAATAATACTCTTCATCCACCACCCAATCTGACAAGCCCACAAGAAAGAAGGGGGAGCAAGCAATTCAGAAAAAAGAACAATCGAGTTACATAGGGAAAAAGGAATCCAGAATACAGCAAACACAATTCATAGCGGTCTAAGTACCTTGGACGACTGGCAACCTAAACTGGTGAGAGTTAATAAATAACATTAGTTGGAAAGGCTTATAGAAAACATAACTTACAGACCTCAATTTAATCAGGCATTTACATGGGAACTTTAAAAAAAAAAAACAAGCCTCCCAAATGGATAATGGCTGGCCTTAGCACCAAGAATTCCCTGTGCTGCCTCTGCATCTCCCTGGAGAGGTCAGGGAACATACGAACATTGAGACTCCAAAAACCACATTCCCAATCAGTGGACAAGGCAAAAGTGACCAGTAATGTAGCAGGTACAATCTGATGTTGATCTGAATTTTCTAACAATGCTTGCCCCAATAACCCCTGAGTAGTTCCTGGAGGCTTCTTACAGACCAAGAGGTAATACACCCGTGTTAATGGGAGATAGGATTCAGCAGGAACTCCTAGGACATCTTTAATTAATCCTTAAACATGTCTCTGGGCAAAATTAAGGGGGCTTTAGGGAAGCTTAATACCCTCAAATTCAATAACCTAGAGGCATTCTCCAACTACTTCAGTTTAAACCTAACCAATATTAAATCTTTCATAATACCATCAGAGAAAGGTCCCCGTATACTCTGTTTTCTTCTCAAGAGCAGAAACTTCATTTTGAACCAAAGTCAAATCTTCACATGCTTAGAAACTACAAGGGTATTACCTTGAACCTGAGTCTGTAATCCTTGAACTTGAGGGAGCTAAGCCTCATCAAGATATGAAATGACTTCCCATATAGCTTCCAATGGCATTTTTGCCAATCTAGGCAGATGCAATCCAGAAGAGGTTGAAGGAGAGCTTGACGCACCACCGGCTGTGTTAGAAGGTAAATCAGAAGGTGGCAGTCCAGGGACTGTGGAGCCCGCAGTAGTAGCTCCACTTTTCCGACCCTCTTCCACAGCTGCCGAAGGTTGTACCTGTGGTACAGCACCAGACCCTGCAGTCTCCACAGAGGGCTTCCCGCCATCCAAAGGCCTCTCAGAAACACTTTCCAGTGTTGAGAGAAGACTCAGCCACTCTGACACTGAGGCAGCCGGTAGTATCAGGGGAAACCACACCTCTGGGGAAAGAGATATTGCTTTGTCCACACTTGACGCCATGTCATCTGGCTTCGGCATCAAGACAGCTGGGCCCACACTGGAGTTAGGACGCTGCACGCTCAATCAGTCAAAAAAGAAATCCAAGGTTGGTTGAACTGGCAAGGGCAAAGGAGAGCTTACAGTGGCAGCAGCGGCGGGTCTAGGAATCGCCTTCCCCTTCCTCTTGCCCATTCTCACAGGAAACACGAAGAGAGCTCACCTGGACTCCACCATTACAGGTAGCTCCTCCCCCTGACATCTGTATGTATGTGTCTGGCTTGCTCTCCTGATTTAGGGCAGACCTTTTGCACACAGCTCATTTGCATGTTTGCTTACCACATGACTGTGCAAACATCTGCATTAAAACTACATTTGGAAACCCTACCCTAGAGCTTTAGCATCAACCCCCTTAGATTTTAAGCCCATAAGGGACAAGGAAATACCTATTGCACCTGAATGTAACTCACCTTGAACTATTACTGAAAAGACATGAGCTAAAGCCACACCACTAGAGAACTCTAGGTTTGATCCAGTTCTGCGTATACCCCATTGCATGCTGGGAATTGTAGTCTTGCTTTTCTTAATGGAGGGCAATAGACAAATCAGAACTACACATCCCTACATGCCAGGACCATGCCAAGCTAGAAATACACCCTGGACGACTAACAAATTTGGTGCCCTCCCTCCACCCATCTGTGCTCAGTAACTCACTCTTTTTGAGCTTCTTGGAGCCCCAGTGATGATATTGGTGCCCCCTTCTGTGCTTGCGCCCTGTGCAGCTGTGATCACACAGCCCTTGGTATGGCCCTGCTGCATGCAATGGGGTAAACCCAAGACTGGATCAAGCTTGTTGGGTGCATCTGGAGTCAGTTGGTAACCCTGCCTCTTACTGATGTCCAGTGTTCTTGTGTTATCTTCCTGTCTGTGGTACATTTCCAATAGTATGGAAGTGACAGGTCAGGCAAAGTCACCAGGTCAAGGGATGGAACCGTCTATGTTGTACTCCATCTGCAGCCTGCACTGCCATTGATCTAACTTTTCAAAACATAATTTAAACAGAGTAAACGTGAATGAGGACTGATAAGGCCCAATTGCCCCCTCCAGTCTGCCTAATTGTTCCCATTGTAATGTCCTGTTCAGACCTATGCAAGTAATCCTAATCTGGATTTGCTTGTGCTTCCTACTAGTTCAGTTGCGTTTATACTTCACCCCAGGTTTTGGGGATAGCGCCACCAAGCTTCTGGAGGGTCAGAAGTGAGTTATTATGAACAGTGAAAGGATTATTATTTTTTTAATTTATTTATTTAGCAGAGCTTATATAACACTTTTCACCGTGTCAAAGCGGTTTACATTGAACCATGGTTTACATTGAATTTTAGGGGATGTAATTGATTCTGATTACGTCCCCTAGAATTCATCCTCAGTAAGTACCACCATGCCTGGTGGCATGGATTAAATCTTCCATGGATCAATTTAACTAGTATCTCCACAAGATTGTAAAGAAGTCTCTTCAACAAGGCTATATGCCATCCTCCCTCAAGCAGGCAAGAATATGGCCAATTCTTAAGAATGCCACACTAAATACAATAGATCCGAAATCTTATTGCCCAATCTCCAGCCTACCATTTATCACGAAAATTATTGAAAAAGCTGTTCAAAAGCAACTGTAGAACCACATTGACCGTGGGTTCAAACCACGACATAACGTTGAAATGCTGTTAACCTTCCTATTTGACAACATCATAAGGGGCATTGACAACATCAGGAATGGATTCCTTCTAATATTTATGGCCATTTTAGCCACCCTTGATACTGTATCCCATAATAAAATGCTACAGTGTCTTCAAGAAATCGGGCTACACAACAACCCCTTAAAATGGATTGACCCATACCCAAGTAACTGAATGCAGCAAGTCAAATGTGGTGCAAACAAATCAACACTGTTCTCCATTCCACAAGGCATCCCACAAGGCTCCGCACTCTTCTCAGTCCTCTTTAACCTATACATACAGCCCATCTGCAGCATCCTTAAAAGACACAAGATGCATTCCACGTATATGGTGATTGTCTCATGGTATATACCCCAATTGATCTACACGCACCTGACCTAATACCCATAGGCAAATGCCTTGAAGACATGACCATCTGGTTCAGCAAGAACAACCTGTCAGTGAACTATGACAAGACAGAAGCACTGTTCCTCTCCAGAAGCACGACATTCAACCCACCACAGTCAATCAACATCTTGCAGAAGGCAATTACAATAAAAGAAGAAGTGAGATACCTGGGTATTGCCTTGGACAAAAATCTTAACCTCCATGCCCACATCAACAAAACTGCCGCAAAAGCATACCACAGACTAAAGCTCATTAGGAGGCTTAAACCAGTCCTAAACCAGGAGCATTTCCGCACGGTGTGCCAGGCCATTATCACCCCGATACTGGATTATGGTAATTCACTTTACCAAGGACTCCCTAAGCAAGCCATCTATCCACTCCAACTGGCGCAAAACACGGCAGCGCATGTCATCATAGGCACAGCCAAAAATGAGTATATCACATCTACCAGCTACACTGGCTGCCAATTCATGTCCTTGCTAGGTTTAGAACGACCCTAAACATATTTAAAATCATTCACCATTGTTCAGCAGATGTTCTTCAGAACATAATTATCAGAGACTCCAGCACAAAACCCAGGTGAAACAACAAGGAAAATATGCTCGTCACACCCACAGGATATCAAAAAACCAACCATACCACATCCAAAAGAGTGCATTCACTCTGTACCTACACTATGGAACTCCCTTTCCTGAAGGTATTCGAGCCCTGGGAGACATCAAGGATTTCCACAAATAGCTAAAGACCCTCTTGTTCACTGAGTACTTTGGTCATGTAACATGCAATGGACAGGAACCCTTCCTAATTCCACACATCAATGGCACACACAATCAGAAAATAGACTAAACTGTAAATAGATTGTATATATGTATATAATTATTACCTGCTCCCTCCTAAGTCCAATGCCAATTGTATCCTGTCCTGGTTAAATGTACCTAGCTAAATTACGTTGTAAACAACTTTGATTGAAGGTTAAAGTGGTATATAAAACTGGTTAAATAAATAAATAAAAATAAATCTGGATTTGGCTAGTTTGCCACCAAGCTATGCCTTCAGCGGACTTGCTTTTTCAGTCCGGCCTGCATTCTGTTGACAGTTTTTCAAGCTTGTTTCTTATACTTTCTTTCCTAGCATTTAAAAATAAAAATAGAGCCGCTGTGTGTTTCCTCCTACTATTTCCCAGTGAGGAAACTAGATTGGGACTCCCAGGTGAAACTGCAGAAAACATGTTTTGTTTTGTTTTTTAAAGCTGGGCTGCACAATACTAAAGCTAAAATAACCTGGTACTGGGAGAAATGAGGGATAGCAAATAAAATAGAAGGTATGTATGAGAAGGAAATCTGTAGGTATCGAGTAAAAGCAGCTGCAGTAGCAGCACTAGAATTGAAAAATTGGGTATTGCTGCCCATTAGGGTCAATGAAGGCTATGGGCAGATTGTGAAGTTGGTGTTTCTATTTGGGAGATAGAGTGACGTAGAGCTCCATGTCAGAAGCAGCAAGATAAACCAATAATGCATTAGCGTTCCAAGCCTCTTGGGCACCCAGAGCGGATGCCCCCCACTTGTGAAGCTCCCCTCCTCGTGACACTAGGCCCACATGGCAGAGGTGCGCATGGCAAACATACCTTAACATCTTTGCTGGCTTGCCACGATGACTCCGCTTCAGGCCCAGTGGCGGTTCCCTCCCAGACTGAAGTTCACAAGGGATGGGCAAGAAGGGTTACTACCCAGAGTGCCAAGATGGGGGGAATCACACCTTTTATGAGTCAGTCTGTGAGCATGTGAGCCCATAAGGGAAAGAGGGGGTTGCCAAAAGCTACCCTCCCCCAGGGGACCATACCGCCCAGTGATTGCTCTGTTTACAATGTTCCATTCATGTTGGCTTTTTAATGTAGACTGATACAGAATGGAGGGAGGGCCTGCGTAAAGCAATTGAATTAAAATTTAATTAGCAGCTCCTTATTAGGGAGGCAGTCATAAGAAAATATGACAGGTGCCAAACTGAGACATGAGTATAGCGTTTTATGTTGTGGCATAAGAGATTTGGCTTTGAGCCTTCTGTTGAAGCTTGGGAATGCCATGGCGGTGACGTGCTTGGGCTCCAGGGAGGAAGAGAGATGGCTGTCATGTTTTGTTGCAATGACCCCCCTACTGCAAGTTAGTCTTGCAAGAGATCTTCCCACTAGCCTTTGTTGAACAAGGGCATACTGTTGAGGAGGATTAGCTACAAACTGGTTGAAAAATAGCGAATGAAAAATGTGCAACATACTATATAAAATTAGTCCTGAAAAATGGATATTTAGAAGAGATAAAAGAACCTCAATTTACTTTCTAGTATATCTGTTACATGTTTAAGCATTTAGATGCCTTAAGGGAGTGCTTCTCCACCCTCTCCTGGGAACACACCTAACCAGTCGGGTCCTTGGGATTACCACACTAAATATATAGGAGAAAGACTTGCATACAATTGGAGACTAGTTGTATGCAAATCTCTCTCATGCATATTCATTGTGGAAGTCCAGAAAACCCAACTACTAGGTGTGCCTCCAGGAGAGGGTTGAGAAACACTGCCCTAAGGGGCATATATATTATGCACTTTCTGCGCGTTAGAAGTAAACACTAATGCGCAGTAAGTGAAAAGCGCACATACCCTACAGTACTGCGTTGAAAAGTTCCTAAACACATGTTAACCTCATTCACAATTATGTAACATGGATACGCCTAATGCCTGCTCTTGAGCAGAGCAAAATTGACAGGTGAATGTGCATCGGCAACCTCTTTTATAAAACGAGGCATGTGCTTTATAAAACACCTGCGTACTGACGTGCTGTACACTAGGCACTTTAGTTACGCTTGCCCTAGAGCAGACGTAGCTGATGGCACCTAGATCAAAGTAGGGACATGCATAGGTCCCTACTTTGATATATGTGTGTTCCTCGAGGCTGTGCCTGCGCTTCATCCATCATCATAGAGAGCTTTTCCATGCACGCTTATAGAATGATGCCTGATCTAAGTTCATTCGTAAGTGCCCAAACACGTGTCCAAGTCCAGGATTTTCCAGACTTGCATGCGTAGGGGCCGTAGATCTTTCCGCAGCTCCCTTATAAAATGATCCCCTTAGCGTGTAGTTTAACCACAATGTGCAGCCCACCCCCACGTTCCACCCATAACCTGCTCAGTCTCCATCCCATCATGTGCTAAGCAGTTAGAGCACAATTTTTACCTCAATGGTTGCTTTTAGCATGTGGTAACTGTTAGCAAAGGCCGTTAGTGCATGCTAAAACGTGTGTTAACCGTTAGATGTCCCTAAGCACGGTTTAGTGTAAAAACATTTCCAGAAAGTGGAGTCACAGTAATTGCATTTTAAAAGCAAAAACCATTCATTAATATAACATAGACCACTATACAAGGCAAAGACAATTCTCCAAAAAAACATTTACAAAGACACATTATACTTATAACCCACCTTCCAAAATAATGATGTTATGCTGAGTGTTCATAAGGCAGACACCTTTAAATAAGGGATGTCAAACTCAAGACCTACAGGCCATTTGCAGGAAATAGACCTCTTAAGCTCCCAGAAGGCGTACTTAATAGCACACATTATTGCTTACAAGGGTGTGCATTCTTTAGTGCGCATTCAGTTTGTTAATGCACCTTACAAAATGTATGTGCTGTGAGTTATTTTAGAAGCCTTAGTTATGATTTACTTATATATTATCTACCATATGCCAAGTAAATGGCCATATTAGAAAGGACCGAATTTACACATGGATGTCCTTACTACATGGATGATTCGAGGGGGTGTTTCATAAGGCCATAACATAAGAACATAAGAAATGCCATACTGGGTTAGACTAAGGTCAATCAAGCCCAGAATCCTGTTTCCAACAGTGGCCAATCCAGGTCACAAGTACTTGGCAGGTTCCCAAAAAGGTACAAAGGTTCCACAGTGCTTGTCCTGTGGTAAGCAGTGGATTTCCCTGGTCCTCTTTAATACTGGTTTATGAACTTTTCCTTCAGGATCTTATCCAAACCTTTTTTAAACCAGCTACACTATCAACCTTTACTATATCCTCCAGTAACGAATTCAAGAGTTTGACTACACTTTAGGTGAAAAAATATTTTCTCTTTGTCTTAAATGGGTTACATTGTAACTTCATTCTGTGTCCCCCTAGGCTATCTATTTTTTGATGTCATAAACAAACCGATCTACGTTACCTGTTCCACTCCATTCATTATTTATAGACCTCTATCATACCCCCCCTCAGCCATATCTTTTCCAACTTGAAGAGCCCTAACCTTTTAAGCCTTTCCTCATAGGGGTATCCTTTCATCCCCTTTACGATTTTGTCAGCTCTTCTCTGTATCTTTTTTAATTCCACTATATCCTTTTTAAGATATGGTGACCAGAATTAAACACAATATTCAAGGTGCAGTCACACCATGGAACGATAAAGAGCCATTATAATATCCTTGGTTTTATTTGCTTTCTTGGCCGCCACCGCACACAGAGGGTTTCAACGTATTATCCACGATGACGCCTAAATCTTTTTCCTGGGTGATGGTTCCTAATGTGGAACCTTGCATTGGGTAACCATAGTTTGTTTCTTTTTCCCTAGGTGCATAACTTTGCTCTTGTCCACATTAAATTTCATCTGCCATTTGAATGTCCAGTCTTCCAATTTGTCAAGGTCCTCTTGCAATATTTCACAATCCTCTTGTGTTTTAGCAACTTTAAATAATTTTATGTCATCTGCAAATTTGGTCACCTCACTTGTTATTCCTATTTCCAGGTCATTTATGAATATGTTAAAAAAAGCGGACCCAGCACAGATCTCTGGGGTACTCCACTATTCACCTTTCTCCATTGAGAAAACTGGCCATTTAGCCCTACCCTCTGCTTTCTATCTTTTAACCAGTTCCTGATCCACACTGCCTCCTATCCCATGACTTTTTAATTTCACCAAGGGGCATGTTTACTAAAAACCGCTAATTAGCGCGCCGCAATATAGCGCACTAAAAGCGGTACTTAAGAGCGCTTAAACGCCCCGCAAACGTGCGATGAAGCCCCGCACACTTGCGCATCACAGTAACGGGTGCCGCACAAGTACGTGCCCGCAAATGTCCGATAGAGGCGTGGAAAGGCTAACGGAGGGCGGAGGAAGGCCCCGGAGGGGCAGAGAGAAGGGGTTAATGGGCGGGGAAGGGGAGGGGAGAGGCGCCCCGCACATTATCGGGGCTGAATTTCCAAAAAAAAAATAGCGCGAGTGAATCACTCGCGCTAGAATGCATTTAAAGGGAAGAGAAACCATTTCCGTCGGCAATGTACAGCAAAACCGGGGAAACCTGCAAAACGTGAGCAGTGTGATACATGTGCACAGCACAAAAGTGCAATTATAAATAGAAAATGACCACCACAAAAATATGAAAAATAGTAATTCAGTTGGGGAACAGTTATAGTGATGGGCAAAACTAGATAACACACCCAGGAAAGCTCCAAAAAAAAGGAAATGATTTATGGAAAGGTGTACGGAGCGGAGACTCGTCCAAAAAACATTTCCCTTTTTCTGGAGCTGTCCTGGGAGTGTTATCTAGGGTTGCCCATTAATATCACTGTTGCCCAGCTTGGGTATATGTTTTCCCCCTTTGTTCCGTGGTCATTCCCAGGTTTTATTTGCACGTTTGTCACCACACAGGGTGAAGGAGCCCACAGTAAAAATGCATACAGCAGGGTTTGTGACTCCATCCTGCCAGGTTTACTACCTCCAGGGGCTGCACTGTCTCTGTGGCCATAGTGTGGTGCAGAGGACATAGCTATGACCTCCAGGACTAGAAGGCCAGAGGTTCAAATCCCAGCTGGGGCACTTGCCAGCCCCATCCATATATTTTACCCACCACTAAACAAAGATAGAGCAGACACCCCTGTATTGCAGGGAACATAAGCATGGGGGAAACACCCATATGTTACCCAACACCGCACACACACCACAACAATGGGCATACCTACAGCCAAGTCCCCCAAATGCAGTCCTGTACTGCCACATTGCAATCAGGTCATCTGCTTTTTCTGAGAAAAGCTCATGCCAGCATGTTGGCGCACGAGTACATGTGGTGCAGGGGGCAGTGGCAGCTAGCCACAGAGGACAGAGGCCAAGCCATGTGCAGGCTGGCACAGTCCACTGCAACACACAGGCCCTGCCGGATCCACAGGCATGGACGTTCCAGGGAATCCAGCCAATCTGTGGCTACAAGGTGGTGTAGTGCACACAGACAGTGCATACAAGAACAGAAGGTCACAGGTTCAAAGCCCAGCTGGGGCTACCACCAATCCTTCCCACAGCTACACAGTGATAGTAAGGACAAACCTTTCGTGGTGAGGACATATGCAATAGTACTACATCTATCTTTTACCCCACTGAGCACAGACACCATGTACAGGGGCAGTACCTAGAGCAGAATCTCCCAAATGCAGTCCTGGTGGGCCACACACCAGTCAGGGTCCATGCTGCCACTCATACAAATGCCTGTGCTGTATATCTATGCACCACCCCCATGGCATGTAGATGTAGCTCATGCATATTCATGAGGAACAGCAGGTAAACCCGATCAGAGTGATGCACACCTGGACTGGAGTTGGGAATCTCTGCCGTAAAGCAGCAGCCAACAGGGGCAGACACACCCACACCCACACCCACAGGCCCCATTGGCCAATGTCTCCTGGAGAGGCAGAACATTGGACCCTGCGTGCATCTCCCAATACTAGCACCTGCATACCCTAGCAATGGAACCCTACACCTGAGGTATACGGTACACAGCTCTGAGACGCTTGCTAGGAGTACTGGCAGATAGATATCCATACGTTACGCACATACTGCTAGTTGACCCCATCCGAACAATCTGTTTGGTGTTTGCGGTGCGTGCTCCAGCCCTTGCCTCTGACGGTGTTTACCACCCTGGGGAGTGACCCCCAGCAGTACTGCGTAGCATATCCATGCCTTGCCGTGCCCAGCACCGGTTTGGTGGGCAAGGCTAATTACCTCCTCAATAGTAGCACCATGATGGCATAGGTGTGGAATTGTGTGTCTGTCTATACAGTGGGTGTTGGCTGCATGCCCCTTCCACAGCCCACACTGCCAACACTGTTGCCAGTATTGGCCTGCCAATGTGCATAATGAGTAGCAAGGGACCATGGGTATATCTCAGACAGAGTGGACTGACCAGGATGCAGCTGCACAGGGCATAGGGCACTGGCAGGGGCATGGTAGTGCTCGGCCACCACCTACACAGACAGGGTGACCTCTGTATGTGCTGCTGGGGGATCACTCTCACCCTGAGTGTGCAGTGACGGCAGCATGGCTAGGCACCCCCATAGTGCTATATTGTGATTCTCCCATGTGATATGTATGGGTGTCCTGTGGGGGCCTCTTCATGGACTTATCTGTCTGTGTGTGCTGCCACCCCAGTTGTGGGTGCATGCATGTCCATCAGGACCAGCCAGCAGACTGTTCACAGCTGATCCACAACAGTTAAGAAACAGTCTTCCCCTGTCACAATTCTTACGGTATAGACGTAACTGCTCAGACATACGAGAATATAAAAGACAAGCCAAACAATTGATGCAGGATTTTCGACAACGTGGCTACCCTGAATACGTGATTCACTCAGCGTACAAACGAGCTCTGTATAACAATCGAGCGCTCTTACTAGAGACAAGAAAGGTGCAGCCAGTAGAAGAAGGCCACATCAATCTAATTACTAAACATTCCCCATATGATAAGCATATACAGAAGATCATTAAGCGGCATTATAATGTTGTCAGTATGTTACCTGGTCTGGAGACCAAGAAGGTCCGGTGTGTCTGGACCCGTCATCAGAACCTTAAAGAGAAAATTAGCCCTGCGGTTCTTCGATCTGAGGTCAATGAAATAATATCATCTAACCCAGGTCATCATCCTTGTGGCGATTGCACTATTTGCAATATTTCTGAAGACATTGTCCAATTTGAATATAAAAATAAGATCTATCATTTGCGGCATCAAACCTCCTGCACAACGGATTATGTGGTATATGGCATAAGGTGTCCGTGTCAATTACTTTACATCGGAAAAACGATCCGTCCATTTAAAATACGTATAAATGAACATCGCAGTCGTTTACGCTGCAAAACACAAGAGGCTCCTTTGGTTGCCCATTGTATGCACTTTCAACACTGCTTTGAAGATTTACGATGTTTTTGTCTGGATAGAGTGTTAATGGGTAAAAATGGCAAAACTAGAGAACAAGCGTTAATCATTGAAGAGCAGCGATGGATTTACCGCCTAGGCACAGTATCCCCTGGAGGTTTGAACAACAATATTGAATGGGGTGCCTGCCTGTGAATGGTTAATTGATGACGTCATATGCTCGTACTGTTTTAAATGGCCCTGAGATACATTGGTCCGCGTGCGTGGCGTTCCAGAGCCAGAGAGCTCGTTGTGAAAGGAGCAGGCTATGCGCTTGAAATTGAAAATGAGAAAATAAAAAGAAAAAAAGAGAAAAAGTGGCATTACATTAAGGTAGGAATGAGAAGACTGGACAGTTTGTTATTAATCATGCTAGTAGGCCTTGGAATTATATTCAGAATGTGTTGTTTTCCAGCTATTGATGAAGCTCAACCCCTGATGAAACACTCTGTGAAACGCAGAAGCGGTGCCAACAGACGGCGTCGGGGAAAGTTTAATCAAGGGCATAATTCATTTCTACAAAATCATCTATAAGTTAAGTTCCACTCCTCCAGCTATACTCTTATAAAAAAGCAGAAGCTTTATGCTCATATTTATAATGTTAAGAGATTGACAAAAGAAAAGGAACTAACCATAGGACCGTGGTCATTGATGCAAATAGTACTACGGGGTTGAATCCCATTATAAGTACTGAAAACAGTCTGAGACCCGGTTCTAAGTTAAGAATATAAGATGAAATAAATGTGTTGAAGAATTTACATCAGACATGATATTGAATCTAAGGTGGTAGTTTTGAGGAACGTTTGTATTTTCAACAAGGAATTGTCTCCTCTTTAAAAGAAAATAGACCTAAAATATTACGAGTTCTGTATAAGGGTCTACAGGGCCTTTCAGGTACTGGCATTCCTGATAGACTCAATTTTAAAGCAAGGTAATACTCTGCCTGAAAGCTCTCAAAGGGGTTTTGGTGTTCATTTTAAAAACTAATTATTAAAGGGGTTTTGGTTTTCATTTTTAAAAGCTAAGTCTTTTATCTATACTGCTTTTTTTGTTTGCTTGTGGTGTTGGGCAAGGCTCTGTCAGTTTGAGTTCATTGTCTTTGTTCCAGCTACCCATTTATAGCTAACTCTTTGAAGCCACTGACCTCATCAGGTATTAAGTGGCCCTAGAGTAACTTACTCTTAAAGGACAGCTGCGGAACAGTTAGGGACTTTGGTAGGTCTCTCTCTTTTATTTCAACAGTTACCAAAGCTCCATCAACTAAACAATGGCTGGGAAAAATTGTATTGCTAAAGCTGTTGCCCCTGTTACAGCTTCTTCCTTTGTCCAGGCAGAGATCCCAATGCCATTTGAAAGACCAGTCCCATGTGCAGGATGCCTGCATGCTGAGGCTCTCAGGAAAAAAGTGGAGGAGCTCAGGGAAGAGGTGGTGAAGCTGAGAAGCATTTGAGACAGTGAGAAGCACATTGATGAGATACTTCTTGAAACATCCAAGCTGTCTGACAGAGGTGAAGATGGAAGTCTACAGAAGGAAGAAGATTGGGCATGAGCCACCAGAGCCTGCAGTATCAACACTCCAATTCCTTCAGCTCTTGAACTGAAGAACCAATATACAGCCCTGGAGGTGGAGGAGGAGGAAGCATCCAAGGAAAGGAAAGAACCACAACTCGAGCACCCCAAAGTTGTAGGATCAGTTACCACAAGGATGCAAAGGGTAGTCGTGGTTGGTGACTCTCTTCTGAGGGACACTGAGGCATCCATTACCAACCAGATTTAATGTCCAGAGAGGTGTGCTGTCTGGCAGGTGCCAAAATCTGAGATGTTACAGAGAGTTTGCTGAGACTCATCAAGCTTACAGACTATTATCCGATGTTGCTCATCCATGTCGGCACAAATGATACTGCTAGGTATCCCTCTGAGGATATAAAAAGTGACTTCATGGCTCTGGGACAGAGGATGAAACAGATAGGTGTGCAGGTGGTGTTCTCTTCAATCTTCCCTGTTGAGGGCAAAGGCCAAGACAGAGAAGCTCGCATCCTGGAGATGAATGCATGGCTGCGTGGATGGTGTCATCAAGAGCATTTTGATTTCCTGGACCATGGGATGACATTCCAAGGACTGCAGAGCAGAGATGGTGTCCATCTATCGAAGAAGGGTCGAAGTGTCTCAGCAATAGACTGGCTAACCTACTGAAGAGGGCTTTAAACTAGATTCATTGGGGATGGGTGAAGAGAGCCCCCGGTAAGTGAAGAAAGCCCCCAGGTAAGTGAAACATTAAATACCTTTGTAGAAATTGGTAATAGGGACAACATCTGGAAAGCAGTGTGTATAAATACCCATTGCATGGGAAATAATATTTCAGATGTTGAGGCTTTAATGGAAGAGGCTGACTTGGATTTAGTGGCGGTTATGGAGACATTGTTCACAGAATTCCATGACTGGGATATAATTATACCAGGTTATACTTTATTCAGGAAGGACAGGGTAGGAAGAAGGGGATGTGGCATGGCACTGTATATAAAAAATAATAGTAAAGCTATAGAATTACAAGGCTTAAAAGGGAAGAAAGGAAGCACTGTGGGTTAAACTAGAAAGAGGAAAAGGGAAATCCATTTGCATTGGAGTTATATACAGATCCCCCTCACAGGGCATAGAAGTGGACAAAGATTTAATAGAAGACATATACAGTATTGCCATGAAAGGAGAAGTGCTACTGATAGGTGATTTCAATATGCTGGATGTGGATTGGAACATCCCTGCTGTGTTGTCATCTAGAAGTAAGGAGATCCTGGATTCTCTACAGAGAGAACTATTCAGGCAACTGATAAAAGAACCCACATGTGATGGGGCCATACTGAACTTAGTGCTTACTAATGGGGAAAGTGTTTCTGATGTTAGAGTGGGAGATCATCTTGCATCTAGTGATCATCAGATGGTATGGTTCAGTATTAGGACTAGGGCTGATAAAATCCATTCAAAAGCAAGGGTCTTAGACTTTAGGAAAACTAACTTTGCTAAGATGAAACAGTACCTCAAAGAGTCATTAGTGGGATGGGAACAGTTGGGGAATGTAGAAAAACAGGGGGGTCTTCATGAAATACAAGAGATCACAGAGAGAGGAAGACAGGCATCTATATTTGGAAAAACTTAGGGAAGCTAGCAAAGTAGTCAGGAAAGCATAGGTACCAAAAGAAGAAATAGCAAATGCAAGGACCACTTTGATTGAAGGATAAGGTGGTATATAAAACTGATTAAATAAATAAATAAGACATTTTTTCAGATATGTTAGTGAGAGGAGGAAGGTCAAAAGTGGTATTGTCAGACTCAAGGGTTCAGGGGAGGACTATGCAGAAACTGATGAGGATAAAGCAGAATTACTTAAGAAATATTTCTGCTCTGTGTTCACAGATGAAGGGCCTGGAGCAGGATCTCAAAAGACACCCACAATTAGGAACAGACATGACGGAATCTTGAATGATTTTCAGAAGACTATATTCGTGAGGAACTAGTTAAACTAAAAGTAGACAAAACCATGGGTCCAGATGGGATACATCCAAGAATACTGAGAGAACCTGGGGATGTTCTAGCGGCTCCACTGTCTGACCTTTTCAGTGGATCTACACGCACCTGACCTAATACCCATAGCCAAATGCCTTTGGAGTAGGGAGTGGTGGCAGAAGACTGGAGAAAGGCACATGTGCGCCCTTTACACAAAAGCAAACAGACATAAGGATGATATTGAGAACTACAGGTTGATTATTCTAACCTCTGTGGTTAGTAAATTAACCCTCCATTGCCTCAGAAGAATCCAAGTTATCAATGTCCCTGTTTAATGTACATTACCAAATTATTTATTCATTTAAAGTTTTTATATATCTTCTTTCTACAATTCAAGACGGTTTACACGAAACTTAAAATAACAGTGTAGACATAGCTGTTGTACATAGAACAATAACTTCTTTAACATGAACAGGCGTAAGTTAACAATGAACTTTTTACATAATTACAGGTTGGTAGGCCAGGGAGGTGGGTTGGGTGGGGAATGGGGACAAGAGAAGTTGGTCAGAAGGTGGGGGAGGAGGAGCATTTGGTGATATTGACTATTTAATAAAGCGGTATTAAAAAAAACCCTGTTAAATAAATAAATAATTATTGGAAAGGTTACTAAAACAGAGAATTGTGAGATTTCTGGACTCCAGTGGATTGCAGGATGTGAGGCAGCATGCAATCACCAGAGGCAGGTATTCTCAGACAAATATGATTGATTTCTTTGATTGGGTGACCAGGGAGTTAGACCTGATGTGGTATATTTAGATTTCAGTAAAGCTTTTGATACTGTTCCGCACAGGCAACATAAACAAACTGAAAATCCTAGGGATGGACCCTAAAGTTACTGCTTGGGTTAGAAATTGGTAGAGTGGGAAGCGACAAAGGGTACAGGTAAATGGAGCTCACTCCGAGGAGAAGGAGGTTACCAGTGGTGTGCCGCAGGGATTTGTCCTTGGTCCGATCCTTTTTAACATCTTTGTTAGGAATATTTTGGAAGGATTGTTGGGTAAGATTTGCTTGTTTGCGGATGATACCAAAATTTGCAGTAGAGCAGATACCCAGTAAGGTGTAGATAACATGAGGAGGGATCTAGCTAAGCTTGAAGAATGGTCTAGAATTTGGCAGCTGAAATTTAGTGCTAAAAAGTGCAAGGTCATGCAAAAATCCAAAGGAGAGATACTTCTGTTCAAAAAAGAAGAGTGGGACCTGGGCATAAATGTGTCTGATGATCTTAAAGTAGCTAAACAGGTAGAAAAGGCGACTGCAAAAGCCAGAAGGATGCTTGGGTGTATAGGGAGAGGAAAGGTCAGAGAAAAAAGGAGGTGATAATACCTCTGTGTGCAATTCTGGAAACCATGCATTCAAAAGGATATAAGCAAGTTGGAGTCGGTGCAGAGGGTGGCAACTAAAATGGTTAATGGTCTTTATTATGTAGCATATGATTAAAGATTTAAAGATCTTAATATGTATACTTTAGAGGAAAGACGGGATAGGGGCAATATCCAGGGGCGGCTCAAGGCAATCTGCTGCCTGAGGCAAAGGATGACATGGCGCCCCATCCCCCCCCATAGAGTGGGGGGGGGGCACCTTCTCAAAACTCAGTCAGGGACTGAACCAAACCAAAAAGCTAATTAGATGATAAGGAGGAAACGCAAAATGTTTGCACACCAAGGAACTAAAAGGATGAGCAAGAACCACAGCACACTTTATAAAACTAAATTATAAATCATTTTTATTTTGTTATAAACTGCGTTATGGTTCTTGCTTTTTCTTTTTGAACATATATTTTGCACCCACAGAATCCTTTCTCTCAACAGTGGGTGCAGAGCAGGACTAGAACATTCACCCACAGAACTCAATATCTTAAAAACAAATCTGATTCTGGTCATCTCACTAACAAATATTCTCCAGTACCAGGAATATTGGAAACTAATATACAGTAAAACCCTACAAAAGTCACCAAAGATCGGCCAGGCCAAATCTACCATACCATTACCAGCATAAACCAGCATAAACCTCCAAAACTCATACAAAAAAAGCAGCACTATTAATACTGCAGCAGGCCCTAGAACATCTAACATCTATTTGAAAAGCTGAACAAGGCAAATTGCGTACAGATTTCATGTTAACAGAACACACAGCCTTGGTCACACACTAGGAACAGAGATTCTCACCAAGTACAGAATAAGTGATCACAACCTAAAGTAAAAATAAAATATTTAGAGAAAAATTAAACTGAAACCCCAAGAAGCCAGACACTGCATGCAGTGCAACATCAGATAAGAGATGCAGTATCCCATACTGTGTAAACTATAAAAATAGCACAAAGTCCAATCACTAAATTGAAAATATTTTTTTTTTAACCTTTGTTGTCTGACCATTTTATTCTCTGGTCATGCTGGTCCTGATCTGAGGCTTCTGCTTTCCTGTCTTCTCTTAGCACTCTATCTGCCATTTCTTGTCTTTTCTTTTGTTTTCTTCACTTCCTTCCATCAGCCTATTTCCAGTCCCAATGACCCTCCCCACATGTCAGCTCCCTTCCAGTCCCAGTACCCCCTCCCTGACAGCCTTTTCCCTATTACCCAGCCACCTGCCAGTCCCATCCCCAAATGTCAGCTCCCTCCAGTCCCACCCCCAGGTGTCAGTTCCCTTCCATCCCCCTCTTTCCCCCCGTGTCAGTTCCCTTCCAGCCCCCAACTTCCCATGTCAGTTTCCTTCCAGCCATCTCCATCCCCTCTCTCTGTTCCCTTCCATCCATTTCCTTCCCCTCTCTCAGTCCCCTTTCAGCCATCTCCATCCCCTCTCTCAGTTCCCTTTCAGCCATCTCCTTCCCCTCTCTCAGTTCCCTTTTAGCCATCTCTTTCCTCCCCTGTCAGTTCCCTTCCAACCCTTTTTTCCCCGTGTTAGCTTTCTTCCAGCCCCCGTCAGCTCCCTCTTATTCTCTCCCCCATGCAGCTCATTCCTCTTCTCTCCTTCCCCCCTGTGCAGCTTGTTCCTCTTCTCTCCTTCCCCTCTGTGCAGCTCGTTCCTCTTCTCTCCTTCCCCCCCGTGTAGCTTGTTCCTCTTCTCTCCTTCCCCCCATGCAGCTCATTCCTCTTCTCTCCTTCCCCCCATGCAGCTTGTTTCTCTTCTGTCCTTCCCCCCCCTGCAGCTCGTTCCTCTTCTCTCCTTCCCCCCCATGTAGCTCGTTCCTCTTCTCTCCTTCCCTCCCATGTAGCTCATTATTCTTCTCTCCTCCCCCCCCCCCCGTGCAGCTCACTCCTCTTCTTTCCTCCGTCCCTGTCCCCTGTAGTTCATTCTCCTGGCGGTAAGGAACCTGTGCTGTTGCCGCATCCCGCTCTAGCGTCACTTCCTTTTGGGGGAGGGATGCAGCAGCAGCAGAGGTTCGTTACCGCTGGGAGGCTCCGCACTGGTTTCCTGTCGTTTCAAAAGGTATCGCTGCCGCAGCAGTTTGTCCGTGTTTTTTTTTAAACTGAAGGTGGAGTGAGGCGGTTCTTTTGGGGGCATTTCTGCTGCCCCCAAAAGTTTGCCGCCTGAGGCCACCGCCTCACTCTGCCTAATTATAGAGCTGCCTCTGGCGATATGATAGAGACATTTACATACCTCTGTGGCATAAATGCACAGGAGGGTCTCTTTCAATTGAAGGCAAGCTCTGCTATGAGGCGACATGGGATGAGAATAAAAAGGGATAGACTCAGGAGTAATATGTGGAAATATTTCTTTACAGAAAGAGTGGTAGATGCATGGAATAGTCTTCCAGTGGAGGTGATGGACACAAGGACAGTATCTGAATTCAAAAAAGCATGGGACAGACACAGGGGATCTCTTAAGGTAAAAACGGGACTATTATATTGATATGGAAAGGCAGATTAGATAGGCCATGTGGTCTTTTTCTGCCATCATATTTCTATCAAATAATTGTAACACATCTTCATGGTTTATTGATATTTCTTTCAATTGTCCAATACATCACCTTTAAAATACCATTTCAGGCATGGGTAACTTTTCTATATCTTCAAAGAATTCATTCAGTTTTTCCACTATGGCCTTGTTCTCCCTTAGCGCCCCTTTTACCCTTATCATCTAATGTTCCAACTGACTCTCTCAGAGGTTTTCTGCTACGATTGTACTTGAAACGTTTTTATTGTGTGTTTTTAGTTGCATGGCAAGCTTTTTTTCAAATTCTCCCTTTGCCAGCCTTATCAATGCCTTGCATCTAACTTGCCAGTGCTTATGTTGTTTCCTGTTTTTATCATTTGGCTCCTTTTTCCATTTCCTGAAAGATGCTTTTTTGGCAACAGCCTCTCTGACCTCACCTTTACACCATGCTGGCAGTTTTTGGCCTTCCTTCTACTTTTATTAAAGCATGGAATACAGCTGGTTTGGGTTTCCAAGATAGTATTTTTAAACACTGCCCATGCTTAATGTAAATCTCTAACCTCTGCTCCTTTTAGTTTTTTCTTAACTATTTTCCTCATTTTATCATAGTCTCCCTTTTGAAAGTTTAATGGTAGTACTGCAGATTTTCTTGCCGTCCTCCTTCCATTTATTAAATCAAATGCGATTATGCTGTGATCACTATTGCTAAGTGGTCCCAACAACCTTATCTCTTGCACCAGATCCTGTGTTCAGACTAGGTCCAAAATGGCTTCCCCTCTTGTTGGTTCACGAGCCAGCTGCTCCAAGAAGAAGTCACAAATACAAATACTTTATCTCCCTAGCATGTCCTGCTGTGACACTGACCCAGTCGATACCAGGGTAATTGAAATCACCCATTATTACTGTGTTGTAATGTTTGTTAGCTTCCCTGATTTCTTTTAGCATTTCATCATCCATCTGTTCATTCTGGCCAGGTAGTCGGTAGTACACCCCCACTGCCATCGCCTTCTCTTTTCACATGGGATTTCTATGAATAGCGATTCTATAGTGTATTTTGTTTCCTGCAAAACTTTTATTCTGTGAGACTCAGTGCTGTCTCTAACATAGATTGCACCCCCTCCACTGATTTGATCTACACTATCATTGCGATATAGTTTGGTATCACAGTGTCCCATTGGGTGGTGCTGAGTTGCCGTTGATTTTTTCCAACCTGTAGGTTTGTAAAGTGGCTCCTCTGTCTGCAGGTAATTGCGCATAAACGTGCTCTCCTGCACCCCGTATTTGGTATTTTAGAAAAGGCTCATGTTTAGCAACGTTTCAATTCCAACCAGCACGTCTTTTCAAAACTAGGCGTCCACATTAATTCAACACGCACTAATTGACTTAGTGCACCTTAATTCGTCAGTTACTGCATGCTAAAAGTTCTCTTTTAAAACAAGTGCGTGAAGGTAACTGAAAACCACCCAAAACTCAGAAAATATTTTGTGAAATAAATGGAGAATAACTAAATTTTTCTTACCTCTGCACATCCCCAATTTCTCAGCAGTGCATCCTTTTGAGAACCAGGGAGCCCTATTCATCAATACTGTACAGTATCAAGAAAGAGCGAGTACTGCTGAGAAACGGTGCACATGATCAAGTATGTGCATGAACACGGAAACACCACAGCCTGCTTCAGATTCCATGCTAGCTACGATTATGCCACGGGCCGGAGATACAGCCAGAGCAGCCGCAGGAGGGAGGGAGTTTCAAAGGGACGTCTCCATGCATAACATTCACCTTCAATACGTTGGTGACCATGGGGCTGTGGGGCTGTGACTGGCGTGGCATGTTGTTGTCAGTTCAGTCTGTTTTGGTCAGGGTATAAGAGTGTCTTTGTGAAATCATTATGAAACTCTCATGAAAAAATCCTTAAGAGAGTTAATACTGGGGAAGAGGAGTGTCTACTTATTTTAACAAGGGCAGTGTGTCCAAATGGGTTAGTTTTGCGCATTTAATATCCACAGCCAGTAACAGGTGCTTACTAACATCCAAACAACAATTTTTGAACTTTTTTGTTCCATAGTATGTTTAAATTAATAACATAAATATAAGTTCAAGCAAAAGTCATCATTATTAAGCATGATTGGTCTTGCAAGTTGCAGTCATAGGTAGAAGAATGCCAACGGGTAATTTTTTGTTGTTGTTTGGATGTTAGTTTTGCGCATACCATGACAGTCATGAGCCTCACTTCTAAGCCAGGGTATGTGGAGTATGATCTCAGTCTCTCAAATTTACTGCTAATGCTTAGCGTAGTACTTGCATCGTGCCGAAGAGAGCTTCCTTCTGGAGTTCGGAAGATGTAACATGTGTGGGTAGTTTGTCAAGATGTGCTTGGAAATTCTTCTTTATCAAACCTGTGGCTTCCAATACAATGGGAAAGATTTCTGTATCCGTCTGCCACATTTTCTTGGTCTCTGACTGCATTTCTTGGTACTTCAGGATCTTCTGGCTCTCCACGGGATTCACAGAATAATCACTCAGAACCGACACTTCTAGTATCAATGCCGTTCTGGTGCTTTCTCTTTACCACTATATCGGGTTTCCTTGCATCCTGTTTCTCATCCGTTGGAATGGGAATGTCCCAGGTAATCATAACTTCTTCATTATCTGTATTTTAACTGTGTTAAAAATGTAGTGATGTACCACTGATATAGGATTATTTGCTTTTTCTAACTGAATGAAAAATGTGCTAATATGCCCCTGTAATTTTACCTCTGTTTGGTAGGCCATCACACCTAAGTGCCCCCTCCACCCAGTTGGCCACAATGCCCAAGAGAGACCTCCCCCATTAGTTGGTCCGCTTATACTGCCTTTTTTTCCAATGCAGCCCAATCTCAAAATGAGTTTGGCATCCTGCGTCATATATTCCCACTTGTTTATACTATAATTCCCACCATCGTGGAGCCATTGCAAAGGAATCAGGATGCAGCTGTTCTGACCTCTGACCTGAAAAATGTGGCAGCCTTCTTTGCGATAGAAGGCATCATGTAGAATGGAAACAATACACTTCAAAGCAGGAAATAGTACAGTAGATAAGACACCACATTTGATATTTCCTAGGCCGAGAAAGCTATAATTGTTTACCCCTCCCTACTCCTCCCCCCTCAAAAAACATACCTAGAACTCTTGCATTTATAACACAAAACATTTGTAATAATGCACTTCATGATTTTGCCTAATTACAGACACCGATCTCAATTTATCATTTTTATGTACTATAAGAATTTTCTTTACTGTGATATATAATAATTAAGAATTGGAAATGAGTTTTCTGCAAGGGAAGTTTATCTTCCCTTGACTGCTCCTTCATGTCCACCGCAGTTCAGCCACATCTTGCCAAAATTAGTCTGATGTTTCCGACCCTGGCGTCGGAATAGCTGTAACACACAGCATCAAAATCGGGCTACACAGTTTGGTCAGCCATGACTTATGAGATTATTTTCACCTAAGCTACAAAAAAAAAAAATTCCCAGAGCCGTCTAATATTTTCTTGCCGAAGCCGAGATTACTCAAAGAGTAATCATTTTCATGTAAAATGAACTGCAGCGTTCTGGCTGTGAGCTGAGGCTCGGTCTTGGATGATAACTCTGAGCTGATTTTGAAGGACCGGAGAGAAAGGTGCGGAGACGCTCATTGGCTCTCAGTGCACGTACCATGGCTGCCATTTCAGTAACACAGGCTCTGGGTCTGCCACTTACAGGCTTTTCTTTTTTGCCTTTGCTTTAGGTTTTTGTTTCTGGCTAACTCGTTACCGGTGTTGGCCTTTTCAGTTGCTTCATTAGCTCCTCTGTGATCATAAAAGGGCCACTATTTCTTTAGATGCTCAGAGAATCCCTCTTGAAAACACTTGGCAAGCTGTCAGAACATCTGACAGTCGAGTCTGTGAAAAACAAACATGCCCTCTGCTTATGTTTTGCTCTGCCGTTTCCTCCGTTGTGCTGGGGTCAAGGACCTGAAACACTACAAAAGTCTGGTATGTTCAAACTCCACTTGGGGGCTGATGCAGGAAGAATCAATAGGCTGCATGTAGCGCTTAAGAGGGGTAAGGCACACATTTTTGTGTGTACAGGTAAGTGGCTGATGCAGGAAAGACTTTTGGGCACAAAAAGAGGGCAATGTTATAAACTGGCACTAATTTCATTTTCATTTTTCATTTATTCCTTCCCATCACATCGCTACAGGGCGAGTTACAATAAAAACATACATAATAGTTTGCAAACAGTATAACATAAATTTTGCAACACCTAATTCACCCTTAAAAATGGATCCAGGGTTTCACATGTGTACTTTATACCTGTTATAAGGCTAAGAACATAATTGTTTTGTGCAATGCCATACAGAAATTAGAGTTTTATAATCTACACATGCAATTGCTTGCACTGCCTACAACTCCACCCAGACTCTGCCCACGATGAAATTAGACTCGATGCATAACCCATGCATACTTTTATATGAATTGGTATTTTACAAAAAGTCATTTATGTGCATAAGCCATCCTTTAAGCGTGTAAATAAATACAATATTTGAATTTACATGCAGTCACTCCCAAAATGAGCATGCAAGAATGTGCGCTCACATCATTACCTTATTGCATTTAGGCCTTATGTTAATGAGAGCATTAGCCCCTCAGTGCAGAGAAGCTCGCTGAGGTTGAGAAGGCTTAAAGCATTTTTTAAAAGCTAGGAAATGAACGTCTGGTCTGGAGTGGAGGAAAGTGCTTGTGTTACTCTAGTTTGCTGTGTCAGCTTCATGTGCCTGTAAGAAATTTTGAGACAATGATTAAACTGAGATTCTAGCGAGTTTTCACGTCATTATAAGAGATTAGATTTTATGTTTCTCTTTGTTTAAAATATGCGTATCTCCCAGGAGGATCTTCCTCTCCTAACTCGAGCACAGTATATGCCCCTAGGCTCCGCTCCCCAGGGTTCAGGACCCGATACTGCCCATTCGGGGCTTGGAGACCTTACGGGGTTCCTAGAAAGTTCTCTGGATGTGGTATCTGAGCATACGACCCTTCTTGTTATCTTCGCCCTGGAGTCTGACAGGAATTTAGTCTTTCGCTTATTCTTTAAAAACTTAAGGGAACCGTTTATGGGGTCTCTTGTTAGAGTTTTTCCTGACCTTTCTAGGGTCACGCAACTAAGGAGGAAGGAATTTCTGGACCTTTGGCCAGGGTCCTTGTTCTAGGGTCTTCCTTTGTGTTAAAATATCCTTGTCATTGTTGTATCTCATATAAAGAGAATTTTCTTTTTGTTTTTTGACCCCAAGCAGCTCCTCGAGTTTTTGGTTGCAAGGGAGGTGATTCAGCTGTAATGTGGATCTCATCTCGCTGATGTGTTAGTCTCTCCTTTCCTTTTTATCTCTCTATCTGTTGTTAAGATGGATTATATTTATTTTCCTGTTGCCCCTTTATTGTGGAAAACCAAGGAACAAAAGAAGAAGGCCTTCCGCAGAAAAACACAAAGGGAGTGCAGCGGAGGGCAAATGACCACAGCCAATTATCGTCTGGTTGGCCATGCCCTCCGCTGCGCCCTCTTTATTGTGGACTAACTTTGAATTACTTATTTTTTCCTTTTTTTATCTTAAATTTGGCCTTTGGCGATTAACGTGTTTTCCTTCATGTATAGTACTTGGATGTAAATTTTGAAACTTCAATAAATATACGAGATGAAAAAAATATGCGATTAGGTCAAGTGTCTGTGCTTTATGTATTCATTATTATGACTTTTGTTATTTGGGAGCCATGGGGGTTGCGCAGGATCCGTGGTATAGAAGCATCGGAAATAAATATATAAAAACATAATTCTTCTTCTTGCACCCCACATGAGACAAGAGTGAAACAGGCGACCCCTCCCAGTCCCGATATATAAATAAATACAGTGGACCCCACCCCCAACCTGCAATATCTTAAAAGTATCTAATGGGCCAAGTGGACATTCTCCCAAATCCTGAGAATCTGAAAGAAGCTGTAGGGCAGATTCCCATTCCCAAGCCCTCAGAAGTGCCCACCAAGCCCAATGACAGGGGGAGAGGCTGGCTGGAGGGGGTGGGGAGGGGCGGAGTCTGAATATTAAGTGCCACTGTAGCCGGCACCTAATATTCTTTTCTTCACTGTACCTCAGTAATGATTAGCCCCGGTCAGTGAAGGGACCAGCTATGTTCACTATTCAGAAATGCAGGTAAGGAACCAATCCCCTTTCAGTTTTGAATACTCAATGTGGATTGGTCTCATCAATCACAAGGAACCAATTATTGCTGATGTGTAGTGAATAGTTGAAAATCTGTGAGCAGAAAGACCCGACACCGAAAATTGTGTGCATATCTGTGTGCCTTCGTGTGCATGTTTTTCTGTGTATCTTTTTCGATGTCACAATTATTTTAATTGAACAAAAATCCCAACTAGGTTTGAGAAAAAACAAGAGTGCCTGGAAAGGTAAAATACCTCCACTTGAGATATGACAGGGATCATTAGAAATAAGAGCCTTCTAACAGCGTATAAATTAGCCGTATTATGTACTGTCAGAGACTTCAAGAGCTGAGAAGCTACATGGTCCGGTCTGATGCAGGTGCTCAGAAAACCAGGTTGAGTAACACGCACATCAGCCTCCGAGGAAGATGGCGTGAAGCACAGTGGCGCAGCCAGCACGGTAGAGCAAGCACAAGATGGATACTCTGCTTTTGATACTATTCTGAGCAGGCCTCTGTTATACGTTCATAGCTGTTGAAGTCTTTAAGATGGGATTCTGATAGTATTATAGTTTCCACATAATAGTAAACTTTCACCTGCACATCAACAGCAAGAGCAGCCTCTTAATGAAGAATTACGATCTCCAAATTAAATAGTTTCTTAGTGACCAGCTGGGTAAAGGCACCTGTCTAATTGGATTGCACATGTCTTTTCAGTAGTAGTTGAAAGCAAGTTACAATCAGGTACAGTAGTCTGTGTGGGTATGTGGTACAACAGTGGTCTGCCTGTCTGTGCGTGGGATGTGGTGGTGGATGCCTTTGTATAAGTGGGGTGCAGGGCTGTGGTGCATGTGTATGTGTGTGTGCTGCCAAGCTGGGGAGTCTGTGCCTGTGATGTGCAGAGACGGGGTGCTTGTGTCCAGAGGCGGCTGTATATGAGGCTGAGTGAGGCGGTCACCTCAGGTGGCAACTTTTGGGAGTGGCAAAAAATGCACCCAAAAAGGCTGCCTCACCCGGCCTTCAAAATTTAAACAACAAAAAAAAGGGCTGGACAAGCTGATGCCGCTGCTTCTTGGCAGCGTCAGAATCAACCGCCCTGTGCCCCCCCTTGCTGCCCCAGAAGAGCCCTGCAGTTGCCTGACCAGCGTCCTGGATCACCTTTTCAGAGCCATGAGAAGGAACGGTGTTTCTCTTATTTCCTGTGGCTCTGTTAAAGTTGAGCCTGTTGCCGCTGAGGGTAAACGGGGCATTTCCTGTCTCGCGCTAGACTGGTGCTGGGCTGGGCTGGGGGGTGGTTAGAACTGGAAATAGTCTGATTGGGAGGGCTAGGACTGGTAATACTCTGGGGGGTTTTAGGACTGGTAATGGGCTGATTGGGGGAGTTAGGACTGGAAATGGGATGATTAGGGGGGCCAGGACTCATAATGGGTTTATCATGGGGGGTTGGGACTGGTAATGGTCTGAAGAGGGGCTAGCACTGGAAATGGGCTGATTGTGGGGCTAGCACTGGAAATGAGCTAGGACTGGTAATGGGCTGATTGGAGGGACTAGGACTGGAAATGGGCTGAAGTGGGGGTTAGGACTGGAGTGGGCTGATAAGGAGGATGGACAGAGGGTAGGGTGACTAGAAGGGAGCTGAGGGGGGGGGGTGCACTGGGAGTGGAAGTGAGCTGATACCTGCAATGGTATTTTGGACTAGAAGGGGCTGGACAGTGGGGAAGGAGGGGGACTGGAAGGGAATGGACACCAGATACAGTCCTGGGAATGCAAGTTGGTTGACATTGGAAGGTACTGGGAGGGGAGGACTGGAAAGGGGGCTGATACTGGGGAGGGTTACTGGGACTGGAAATAGGCTGATAGAAGGAAGTGAAGAAAACAAAAGAAGAGATAAGAAATGGACCATAGACTACAGAAAGAGAGCTAAGAGAAGACAGGAAAGCAGAAGCCTCAGATCGGGACCAGCATGATCAGAGAATAAAATGGTCAGACAACAAAGGTAGAAAAAATATTTTTATTTTCATTTTAGTGATTGGACTTTGTGCTATCTTTATATTTTATACAGTATGGGGAACTGCATCTCCTATTTATCTGATGTTGTACTGCATGCGGAGTCTGGCTTCTTGGGGTTTTGGTCAATTTTTGTCTACATATTTGTATTTTTACTTTAGATTGTAAGTCACTTATTCTGTACTTGGTGAGGAGTCTGTGTCCTGAATGTGTGGCTGAGGCCAGGTGTTCTGTTAACATAGGGATCTATACTGTACTGTAGTAATTTGACTTGTTCAGCTTTTCAAATAGGTGTATGGATGTTCTAGTGCCTGCTGGAGTATTTATAGTGCTGCTTTTTCTGGGTAGGTCCCTTGTATGAGTTTTGGAAGCTTATGCTGGTATGGTATGGTATGTTAGATTTGGTCTTGTAGATCTTCTATAGGGTTTTATTAATTCCCAGTATGCGTGGTACTGCAGAATGTTTGTTTGTTAGCGAGATGACCAGAATCAGATTTTTTAAAAAATATATTGAGTTTTGTGGGTGAATATCCTACTTCTGCTCTGTACCCATTGTCAAGGGAGATGTTTCTGTGGATGAGAATATATATTCAAAAAGAAAAAGTGAGAACCATGACGTAGTTTATAACAGAACAAAATGAGTTATAATTTGGTCTTGTAAACTGTGCTGCGGTTCTCACGTTTTCTTTTAGTTCCTTCATGTGCGAGCATCTTGCATTTCCTTTGTTTTTTATGGAATATAATATTTACGTTAATACCATGCTGGTCCAGTGCGCAGTTTCAGGAGTCATGGTGGGGTTGCTAAGCCCTTCTTGGTGTTTATGATTGGAGTGGGAGGTATTGTGTTGGGTTCACAAAATCCCTCTTGTTTTTCAGAGTGTGGGAAGTGCTGTGTTGGGGTGTCAAGTCACTCTTGTTTTTGTGGAAGTGGGAAATGCTACATGGATGCTGTTGAGCCCCTCTTGTTAGGCATATTTAACAGTATTTTTCCTGCACTGGTAACATATGAACATAATAAATGCCATACTGGGTCCATCAAGCCCAGTATCCTGTTTCCAACAGTGGCCAATCCAGGTCACAAGTACCTGGCAGGTGCCCAAAAAGGCACACAGGTTCCACAATGCTTGTCCCAGGGCAAGCAGTCCTCTTTAATAATAGCTTATGGATCTTTCCTCCAGGAATTTGTCCAAACCTTTTTTAAACACAGCTACACTAACAGCTTTTACTACATCCTCTGGTAATTAATTCCAGAGTTTGTTTAGGCAGGGACATAGACTAACTGCAGGGAGGCAGTTACATACCCCTGCAGTTACCACATTTCAGCGTGGCAAAACAGTTGCCAGTGCTAATAAGGCCACACACTGAGGTGGCATTAGTTGCACTCACGCTATTTGCGCTGAGCCATTATGTTAGTTTCTACTGACAATGCGGATGCCTGTGTGTGAGAGTTCTTTCTCTCACCTCACTCTGCAGTAAAGTATAATTTTGGGAAAGAAATCCTGCAAACCTAACAGTAATGGGTAAAAGCATTTCTTTTGACTTCATATATCTGTTTTTAGTTTGTACTAATATATTCCCTACTTGGTGAAGATCTATCTCTGCATAAATGTGACTGAGGCTATATGTTCTGTTAGCATGGAGTTTCTATGTAGGGAGTTGTAGTAATCTGGCTTGTTCAGTTTTCTGAATAGGAATATGGATGTTCTAGGGCTCACTGCAATATTTATGGTGCTGCTCTTTTCTGAGTACGCTCCATGTTGTGTGAGTTTTGCAAGTTAGTGCTGTTGTGGAATAGTAAATTTGCTCTATGGGTCCTGTACTCGGGGTTCTTGGTGAGGTCAAATGCAGGGTGTTGGTTTGGGGGGGGAGGGGGTACTGGAATATGTATTATTTTAGAGATTTGCAGTTTTGCGTTCTTTATGCTGCCAGACTGAAATTTAAAATATTTTTTCAGTTCAGATTCAAGGAAATTTCAAATTTTTTTTATTTTTTTTTATTTTATATTTATAGATTTAATAAATTTTAACATCCACACAATATCCATGAATGAAATGGAAAAATGGAAAAAATTAAACATCAAATACAATAGGAAATAAATACAGCCATCACATACTCATTTTCCCCTTATCAGACCACAAAAAAAATTAGGAAATAGGGGAGTACTAGGAAACAATCAAACAATATAATGATACAATATCATAACAACACAAATTCAAACAGGTGAATGGGAGACTCACACGTCAGCTGTATGAGAAGTTACAACAACCTCAACATCACTCACTTCCCTAGACTCCAAGAAAGCTAACAACTGCTTGGGCTCAAAAAACAAATACATCTTTTGCTTAAAATTAACATAACATTTCACAGGAAATTTAAGTTGGAAGGAAGCGCCCAAGGCCAAAGTCCTAGGGCGAAGAGCCAAAAACTCCTTCCTTCTCAATTGTGTAATTTGTGCTAAATCAGGAAATACTCTTACTCTTGAGCCCATAAAGACTTCATTAGCATTTCTAAAATACATTTTAAGAATAAACACTTTGTCAGTCTCCAAAGCAAAAGTAGCAAGGAGGGTAGTTCTTTCCATAACAATCTCCAGAGAACTCTCAAGGAGACCTGTGAGATCCCCCAAACACGGGTAAGAGGGGGGGGGGGCCCCGTCTACTCCACCTCTACTACCCAAGGATAAGTACTGGGCCCTAGTCAAGGGGGGATACTGCTCCGAGGGGATTTTTAACACCTCCCCAAAGTACTTCCGCAGCATCTCAACCGCTGATAATACTGGAGACCTAGGAAAACCCAGAAACCGGAGATTACAATGCCGGGCTTGGTTTTCCAGGTACTCCATCTTCCTAGCAGCCACAGTACTATCCTTTAGCTGAGCACAAACCAGACCCCGCACCTCCCCCATCTCCTTCTCCAGGGTGGTAACCCTACTAACTTGCACTTCATGAGCCTTAGAAAGAGAATCACAAGAATCTCTAACCACATTGAGTTCCATTTGAAACGTCCCACAAAGTCTGTTCATGGAGTGATTGAGGGATGCCATTCCTTCCCATAGCGGGACATTTCAAATTTTAAGGGAACGTCTACGTTTAATTTTGTTTAGTAGCCTGATAGCTTCACCGCTGCTGAATTCCAGACTTTTCCAGCTCTAGCACAGTCCAATCCAGCGTTTCAATTCATGGCTACCAGGATTAGTTTCTCATTTTATATCTTTCCTCCTCATCAATAATCTGGTCCTAGCAAAATAAATCTGATGTGCAGATACTTATAATGGTTTGATGGTAGGGGGAGGGGGACGGGACGACTGTGTAAGTGGCTTTTCATGAATCAGATTTAATGTTTTATTATTATATTTGTTTTATTGAAACATCTGTTATACTGAATTGCTTGTGTATGTTTAGAAGCCAACTAGGATTTTAGATGGGTGGCATATACATTTAAAAATAAAGTATACTACATTTATGCACATGAAGCTGCAGTGAGTCTCCACACATGACCCTGCATCACTGGAAGATAGAGGAAAGCAGAAACCTCATATTGGAACCTACATGAACAGAGAATAAAACGCTCAGACAACAAAGTTCAAAGAGAATTTATTTTCAATGTAATTATCTGACTTGGTGCTATCTTTATACGTATTTTCTACAGTACATGGAAATGCATCTCTTTCTATTTCTCTGGTACTGCACTGTATGCAGAATCTGGCTTCTTGGGTTTGCAGTTTAATTTTTATCTACATATGTTTATTTTTAGGTTACGGTCACTTTTTCTGTACTTGGTGAGGGTCTGTGTTATGAGTGTATGACCAAGACCAGGTGATCTAACATGGAGTTTGTATGTAGGGATCTGTACTGTAGTAATCTGAATTGTTCAGCTTTTCAAATAGGTGTATGGATGTTCCAGGGCCCACTGTAGTATTTACAATGATGCTTTTTTTGGATCGGCTCCTTATGTGAGTTTTAGAAGTTTGTGCTGATATGGTATGGTAGATTTCCTCTGTAGATACTCAGTGACTTTGTTGTAGGGTTTCGTATTAGCTCACAATATGCCGGGTACTGGAGAATGTTTGTTGCAGATTTTTTTTTTAAGATATTGAGTTTTGTGGGTGTATGTCCTGGTTCTGATCTGCACCCACTGTTGAGGAAGGGGGTTCTGTGGATGCAAAATATATGTTCAAAAAGAAAAAGCAAGAACCATAATGCGGTTTATAAAAATGAGTTATAATTTAGTTTTATAAACTGTGCTGTGGTTCTCACTCTCTTTTAGTTCTCCTAGGACAAGCAGGATGTGTCAGCCACACCTGGTGACGTCATCCGACGGCGCCGAGACGGAGTGCTCTCTAGCTAAGAAGCTTCTGAGCATGTGTGAGGTGGTCCCACCTCCCCGGTCCGCCCCTAGCCCCACCAGTTTCAATTCTTCCGCCCTTGCCTCAAGACGGATTCTACTCTCTCTCAACCTCAATATGTCTAAACCTGGATTTAAACTATGCCCGCAATGCAAGAGGAAAATTAATATAATGGACACTCACCAGAATTGCCTCCGCTGCCTCGGGGCATCCCACAACGTGGAAGACTGCTCCTGCTGTGCCCGGATGTCCCCCTAGCCCGAAAACTCAGGGACTACAGTCTTAAGGATTTCTTGACTGCTCCGGAGCAAGCACCCCACACCGACGCTCCTGAACGCAGTAAGTCCTCCAAGGGAAAAGCCCCCGCCAAAGCCTCGCACCGGGCAGCCAAGGGCTCTGCTGTGCCTCCCTCCTCGGGAAAGTCTGCCTCCTCCGCGGCCCCTGCGGTGCATCGGGCAAGCCCCCCCACCGCTAGCGGCCCCTCCGATATGACTCCTCGCTGCTCCAGCGTTCCGGTCGCTGATCTGCCCGAGGAAAGCCTGCCTTCCACCTCCGGACTCTCTCCCCGGCCATGCGGCTCAGCGGGACACCCCCCTCAGCCATGCGGCTCAAGCAGCCGTGGGCAAGATGGCGCCGCCCACGTGGCCTCGCCAATCTCCGCCCACAGGGATTCCCCCTCCAACCGGATTGGCCGGAGCGGATCCCGCATCAGCGATGATGTCATCCGGCTTCCACAGCGCCGTTCTCCTTCTCCTCCAGCCGGCGATCAAGGGACTGCCTCTGAGATGATTCATCGCGCCGACGACACTCGCAGCTGCCTCAACAAGGGACACAACAGGCAGCATAAACGCCGTGCCGACAGCCGGGAGTCCCCACATCGGCGCGGAAACAGCGGCAAGAGACACGCAAGTGCCCACAGGAGCAAGAGGCACAGGAGGGACTGCCGTTCACGATCCAGCAGCAGGAGTGCTGACAGCAGATCATCCCGCGGCCGCAGGGAAAACAGGCGATCCAGATCACATTGCAGCAGAGGGCACAGGAGCAGCAACTCTTCAAGGTCCACCACGTCGGATGCTATTTTACAGCTGCTGACACGCCTGGTGCAGCAAACTGCCCCTCCAGGTCAGGAGAACTCTGCTGCCCCCATGGATGTACAACCTGCAGCTGAACATGGGAACAGATCCCCTACTCCGGCCTCGCCTCTGCGATCCCCTTCAAGGGAGCGGAGTCCATCCCCTGTGCTGGGACCAGACTCCGGAGTTAGTGCTGAGGAGGAAGAGCA
This sequence comes from Ichthyophis bannanicus, assembly GCA_033557465.1. NCBI lineage: Eukaryota > Metazoa > Chordata > Amphibia > Gymnophiona > Ichthyophiidae > Ichthyophis > Ichthyophis bannanicus. Next base: position 230,519,166 of record CM066043.1, on the reverse strand, counting down.
ACCAGAATCCCCTTCCTCTAAATCTAATACAAACGAGCAAGAGGAGACGCAGCCACAGATGCCGGAGGACCTGACTTATCCAAAATTCTTGAAGAAAGTCATCGCCAAGCTGGGCCTTACCAAGGAAGAGGCCTCAGACGAGAAGGATCTGGAGGTCATGAAGTACCTCAACGGCCCCAAGCCGGCTCTGGCTCTTCCCCTCCACCGGAAACTCAAGGACAAGCAGTCCACCTTGTGGCAGTCACCGGCCTCTGCCCAGGCCTGCTCCAGATGCCTGGACAGCAAATACCTCCTGCTGACTTCGCCTGGCTTTGATAAGCCTCAGCTGTCTCACCAATCCATTGTGGTAGCGTCAGCGCTCAAGAGATCTAAGTCTTCACGCACGCAGGCTAACCATCCTCCTGGTCGGGATCCTAAGCTCCTCGACGACCTAGGGCGGAAAGTATTCCAGGGAGCTATGCTGAGTGCCAAGATATCAGCGCACCAATTCCAACACCTGTTGTTCCAAGACGCCCTGCTAGCAGAACTTAAAAGCCAACTGCTCACTCTTCCTAAGCAATCCCAGCACACAACCTCAGCCACGCTCCAGGAATTGGCCGAATGCTCCAAGCACCTTATGAGTACAGCCTTCGATGCCTTTGACACAGCCATCCGGACAGCGGGCACGGCCATTGCGGCTCGCCGCTGGGCCTGGCTACGTGCTTCCGGACTGTCAGACAACACTCACGACAGGATCGCGGATGCACCCTGCCTGGGAGACTCCCTTTTCGGGGACAAGGTCGCGGCCACGGTGAACGGCCTTAAGGAGGACTGCACCACTCTGAAAACGTTAGCGGCGGACGGACTCGAACGCCCCTCCTGGTCACAGAGAGGGAATTATTTCCGCAAGCCTTTCTCCTCGTCAAAAAGATACTACGGGACCAGCAGACAGTGGCAGGCCCCAAAATTCAAGCAGAACTACAGCAAATCGTCCTTTCAAAGACAACCACAAAGAGAACGCAAGCAGAAGCAAGCGAACTCGCAGCAGTCTGGTAAGAACTCATCATCCTTCTGACTATCCGCCCCAACTGCCCACGAGTGTCCCCTCGGCCCCGCCGGTGGGAGGCCGCTTGTTCAGCTTCCTGTCTGCCTGGCAGGAAATCACCACGGAACAGTGGGTCCTCCAGATTATCCAAGCAGGCTACCACTTGCGGTTTTCCTCCCCGCCGTGGCAGCGCACGCAACCCACCAGCAAACCTCCACCACATCTGGAAGCTGCGCTCTCGGAACTCCTGCAGCAACTCACCAGGGCACGGACGATCGAACGGGTTCCCCCCAACGAAATAAACACTGGCTTCTACTCCCGGTACTTCCTTATTCCCAAGAAGTCCGGGGGCCTTCGCCCGATTCTGGACCTCCGCAAGCTCAACAACTTCCTCGTGAAGGAGAGGTTTCGTATGTACTCCCTGAACACCATCCTTCCCCTCATCAGACCGGGGGACTGGATGGCTACCTTGGACCTGCAGGACGCGTACTCTCACATACCTATCCACTCCGCACACAGGAAATTCTTGAGATTCATAGCAATGGGTTGCCACTACCAATATCGTGTGCTTCCCTTCGGACTCTCCCCAGCGCCCAGAGTCTTCACGAAGTGCGTAGCTGTGGCGGCTGCTCACCTCCGCAAACAAGGGCTCGCCATCTTTCCCTACCTGGACGACTGGCTGATATCCGCACCCTCTGCCCCAGGCCTCATAACGGCAGTTCAAAAGACGGCCTTGCTGACCAAGCTGGGATTCTTACTCAACAAGGACAAATCGCGGTTAGAACCCACACAGCGCACGGAGTTCATCGGGGCAATAATTGACACCACCTCCTCCAGGGCCTTCCTTCCCGAGAGTCGGCGGAAAACCATAATCCACATGGCCAGAAAGATGGCAACCGCGAAACATACCAAGGCCCACGACATCCTATGCCTTCTGGGCCACATGGCAGCAACTACGTCAGTCCTGCCCTTCGCCAGATTGCACGTGCGCACACTCCAGTGGCACCTGCGCTCACACTGGAAGCAGCTCTCCCAACCACTCACCACCCTCATCCCCTTCAAAGCGAGGGTGAACCAGAGCCTACGCTGGTGGACGACTCCAGCCAACCTCGCCGTGGGCAAGAGCCTACAGCCATACGACTATCAGCTCATCCTGACCACGGATGCCTCCGCCACGGGTTGGGGAGCCCACCTGTTACAACTCAGCACACAAGGAGCCTGGACCAGAAGAGAACAATCCTTCCACATCAATGTTCTCGAGCTCCGGGCGGTCAAGTATGCGATCCAGACCTTCATGCCCCACCTGGCGGGGAAAACGGTCTTGATCCAGACCGACAATCAGGTGGCAATGTTCTACCTCAACAAGCAAGGGGGTACGGGCTCTCGTCCCCTCTGCAGGGAGGCTCTCGAGATATGGTCTTTGGCCCTGGCCCACAACTGCCTGCTGCAAGCAACTTATCTTCCCGGAGAGCAGAACACACTAGCGGACAAGCTGAGCAGACAGCTCCAACCACACGAGTGGACGCTCCACGAGGACGTGGCGGAGTCCATCTTCCTACGTTGGGGGAATCCACGGATCGACCTCTTTGCCACCGAAGTCAATTCCAGGTGCCCCCTCTTCTGCTCGAAACGCCCCTCACCCAGGAGAGTGGCCTCCGATGCGTTTGCAGTGCCGTGGGGGGAGTGGGAACTGGCCTATGCCTTCCCCCCGACCCCCCTCCTGACAGCCACCATCCAGCGCATCATCAAAGACAAGGCACACATTATCCTGATTGCGCCCCACTGGCCACGGCAGATGTAGTTCTCCCTGTTACTACAGCTCTCACAGGAGCCTCCCATCCGATTACCGCTGCGACCGGATCTGCTCACCCAGAACGACGGCAAGACCCTGCACCCCAATCTCCAGACTCTTGCGTTGACAGCCTGGAGGCTGAGAGGGTAGGCCTCCTCGACCTACACTTGTCCGCTGAGGTACAGCGAATAGTGCTAGCATCCAGGAGACCGTCCACTAGAAAGTCTTACAGCCTCAAGTGGAAACGTTTCAGTATCTGGTGTGCAGGACAAGGCATTCCACCCGCCTCCTGTCCCGTCCCTTTGGTGCTACACTACCTCTCCACCCTCTTCAGCCTGGGGTTGAAGCCCCAGTCTATCAAGATACACCTCGCAGCCATCGCGTCCCTGCATCAGCTGCGCAGCGACTCTCACAAGGGCTCCATGGCCGCCCTTCCCATCGTGACCCGCTTCATGAGAGGCCTCAGGAACCTACAACCCCCGGTTCAGAAACCGGTTCCATCTTGGGACCTCAACATTGTCCTCCAGCAGCTGACACAAGAGCCGTTCGAGCCCCTGCCCTCCGCAGTGGAAAAATTTCTATCCTGGAAAACACTCTTCCTCATCGCCATGACATCTGCGAGGAGGGTTAGTGAGCTACAGGCCCTAGTAGCGCACCCCCCGTACACCAAGATCTTCCACAACAGGGCATCCCTCTGGACACACCCTAAGTTTGTTCCCAAGATCGCCTCTGCTTTTCACGTCAACCAATCTGTGGAGCTGCCCTCCTTCTTCCCGGCCCCCCACGGGTCCCCAGAAGAGCAACGCCTCCATTCACTGGACTGCGTCCGAGCCCTGCGTATCTACATCGACAGGACGGCCTCCATCCATCAAGGGACCCAACTCTTTGTGTCCTTTGACCCCAACAAACCGGGGCGGCCTGTCACCAAGCGCACACTCTCACACTGGATTTCTGACTGTGTCGCCTACTGCCTACAAAAGGCCGGCGCGCATCCGGCAAACAAGGCTAGCGCCCACCAACTCCGCGCGCTAGCCACTTCCCTCGCCAACACACAGGACATCCCAGTAAGCGAGATCTGCAAAGCCGCAACTTGGTCCTCGCATCTCACCTTCCAGAAGCACTACTGCCTTGACCTGCAGGCAGAAGCCGACAGCTCCTTTGGCCGAGCAGTCCTATCTGCGGTAGCAAGGTCCACTACCGTAGATCCCACCTGACAAGGCTTATTGCTCAATTGATGTTTACATTGCTGTTGACTCACATCCTGAGGATTGTTATTGCACTATGCTAATTGCACAGTTGATGTCTTATTGCACGGTTGTTGTTGCACTTACACAGTTGATGTTCATTTGCACGATTGTTTGTTTTTTGCACTTGTCGTTCTACCTCTAGGCAGGTGGCACAGCTCTGTGTCCTCCTCACTGTTACACTGTTGTTATTGCACAAGTACACAAGAAGTGTTATTGCACAAGTTATTGCACAATAAACAAATGGTTGTTCCTCACCGACGCCTTCTACTGTGCCTCCTTTGCCCGGCGTCCGGCCTCAGGCCCCCCTCAGCCACTGCGCAGATTAACAGCTTGGGAGACACCAGGTGTGGCTGACACATCCTGCTTGTCCTAGGAGAAAACAGAGTTACTTACCTGTAACGGAGTTCTCCGTGGACAGCAGGATAGGTCAGCCATACGATCCCACCCACCTCCCCTCTGAGGGTGGCCTGCACGGTCCGCGCCCTAGCCTCGGGGCGCAGCTAATTACCAACTGGTGGGGCTAGGGGCGGACTGGGGAGGTGGGACCACCTCACACATGCTCAGAAGCTTCTGAGCTAGAGAGCACTCCATCTCGGCGCCGTCGGATGACGTCACCAGGTGTGGATGACCTATCCTGCTGTCCACGGAGAACTCCGTTATAGGTAAGTAACTCTGTTTTCCTTGGTGTGCAAATATCTTGCATTTCCTCCATATAGGGTCAGTGGTGTGGAGGAGTGGCCTAGTGGTTGGGGCAAGGTACTTCAGGCCAGAAGGTCAGGGGTTCAAATCCCACTAGAGGACAGCAACCTTGGGCCAGAAGGACTGGGGTTTCTAGTCCCACAGGTGCTCCTTGTGATCTTGGGCAAGCCACTTAACCCTCCATAGCCCATGTTCCCTGTAAAATAGTTATCTCCAAGTTATAATGCCCTGTTCAATGTAATTTCAGTTTGTTCATTGTAAACCGCACTGATACAGAATATAAATAAATTTAATCCAATTGGCATTTTGGTTTGTTTCAGACCTTGATTGGAATTTTGAGAAAGCGGGGGAGGGGGGCACCATCTTATCCTTTGCCTCACGCAGCTGATATTCTTGAGCTGCCCCTGCCTGTGTCTGTGTGTGAATGTGAATGTGTGTGTGTGCGGTGCAGAGATGTGTGCGTGTGCACGTAGTGTGGCACTGGGATATATGTCTGTCCTACAGAGGTGAGATGCCTCTGTGTGTGAGTGTTTGATGTGGGATGCTAGTGTGTGTGTTATGGGGGAGGGGAATGCACCTTTTGGCAAATACACATTGTACCCTTTTCTCCCGATGATTTCATCCCTTTAACATTCAACACCTTGTACTCTTCCTTCCCCCTCCCACCCCTCCCTACTCTGTTCCCCTTCCAGATTCTCTCCCCATTTCCCTTCCCCCCTAGCACTCCCACCCCTTTGCCCTACATTCCCCCATCCTCTTTCCTTTGCTTTATGTGTTTTTATTACTGGCCCTTTAAGTTTTTGCAGTTTTACTCCCACCTGTCTAACCTTTTTTTTTAATTGCTGCCCCAATCAGCTCTCTTCTTCTGCTTTTCAGTCTGCGATCTGGCTTTCTTCACCAGTTCTGCCCATGTGGATCTGATCTCCCACAGGCAGAAGAGAAGGGGAAGACCATGATCATGGCCCATTTGCAAGCTGTCTGCCTGCAGGGATCTGATCTCCCATAGGCAGACAGCTTGCATCAAGGCTGTAATTGTGGCCATCCCCTTCTGCTCTGCTCATGGTGTCATTCTCCCGTGGACAGACAGAAGGGTTCTTGCCCCGCGATCGTGATTTTTTTTAAGGGTGGGCAAGTAAATCCCAGGTGCCAGGTGCAAATTTCTGGTTGCCATGGTGACCTGGCACCTGAGATTTGTCCAGCCCTGCCCTAATCCATTTGGAAGAGAAAAATACCCCCCCTCACAAAAAGGAATATCTATTACAAATGTCAGCACACGTATGTAAACCTACAAAAAATAATCCATTAGGAAGCTTAGAGCGTTCCATATCTGTCTCCAACTCTCTGCAATGAAAGAAGAATTAACTGGAATGAAGGAAACCTCCCCATTCCCACAAAAAAATAAAGAACCCAGGAATAGATGGATTACAGTGGGGTCTAATGGATTACACTCCATGACAGAGATACCCACTCTCCCAAATGATACCACTACAAAATGCCAAATTAAAGCCAGAGATGAAGAAACACACTCAATGCACTCAAAATTCGCAAAGTACTGAAAAGACAGTTCTAAAGACAAAAATATTACTGTTGGGGAACTCCATTGTCAGAAGCATCAGTTTGAGAGCGCAGTTCAAAGACCACAAAAAAGTGAAAGGAGGAAGGGAAGCGGTAGAAAATCAGAAATATTAAACAAATGCTTCTGTTCTGTGTTCATGGAAGAAATCCCTGGAGAAAGACTATGGATAATAAATAGCAGAAGTAGATATGAGCATGGAATAGTTACTGCACCATTCACAGAAGAGAGGGCTTGTGAAGAACTTGAAGAACTGAAAGTGGACAAAGGCATGGAACCAGATGGAATATAGGAGCTTGGAGGTTCTGACAGGCCCACTGAGAGATTGTTCCCCGGAAATGAGAGAGGTTCCATGTGCCTGGAGAAAGGCAGATGTGGTAACAAAGTATCATTGAGAATCTATAGGCCAGCAAGCCTCCCTTCAGTAGTGGGAAAAGTAAGGAAGCTGCTGCTGAAGACCAGGATAATGATCTTTTTACAATCCAGTGGGTTGTAAGATTCAAGGGAACATGGTTTTTACCAGAAGCAGAAAATGACAAATGAATCTGGTTTATTTGACTGCGTAGAGAACTACTGTAGATAGAAGATACATGCTGGATGTGGTCTACTTGAATTACAGCAAAGCCTTTGATATAGCTCCTCATAGAAGGCTTATAAATAAACTTCTCCAAAAAAAACAAAAATACCCCAAAATGGGTCTCCGCCATGGATCAAATCAACAAGTGTACACGGAGAACCCCAACTGTCAGACACATCATAGTGGGGAATGAACCCCTACCACGAACCATCCATTTTAATCATTAATTGCAGTAAAAACTGCTCACATTAGACAGAAAGATGCTTCACTTAACTTAGCAGATAGTACTCTCCCTGGAATCGCCCATAAAAGTTTTCAACTTTTCTTCAAAGCCGACGATACAATATTGCATTTCGGGTCCAAATAGCTTCTCAGGACCCTGGATTAGGTGGTGGTTCATATATGAAAGCTGAGTGAGCGTGAAACACCAACATGAAATGTAACATAAACGCTACTGACTTTAAAGAGGGTTAGCATCTGATGTCATATCTGACCTTAGTGGAACTGCAAAGCTGAAAGGGGGCTGGAAACAACAATTAATGAGCGGAGTGGAACGGGTAAACGTAGATCGATTGTTTACCTTATCAGAATATAGAAAGACTAGGGGACATGCAATGAAACTACAGGGTAAACTATTTAAGACTAATAAAAGAAAATATTTTTTCACTCAACGTGTAATCAAACTCTGGAATTTGTTACCGGAGGATGTAGTAAAGGCTGTTAGTGTAGCTGGGTTTAAAAAAGGTTTGGACAAGTTCCTGGAGGAAAGGTCCATAAACCATTATTATGAAGGGACCCAGGATATCAATGCTTGACCCAGTACAAGCATTGCGGAACCTGTGTCTTTTGGGGAAACTGCTAGGTATGTATGACTAGATTGGCCACTGTTGGAAACAGGATACTGGGCTTGATGGACCTTGGTCTGACCCAGTATGGCATATCTTATGTTTTTATGTTCTTATTGTAGCCAAACCCCCTATTCAGCCAAAATTGATTCAAAAGTTTAAATGACACTGTGCCACTCGATCTCTAGAGTAAGACCATGAGGGGTGACCATGTGCAAGTAGAAAATCCACCTTTGTTCTCGATATTGCAAAAGAGCTTCACGATCGCCACCCCGTTTCAAAGGAGGTATATGATCCAAAGCCCTCCAAGATAACTGTGAAAAAATATGACCTGATTGAACATAATGTTGAACCATAGGGGCTGTTATTGTCTTTGTTCTTAAGCGTGATGCATGTTCTGCCAAACAAATTTTAAATGGGCGGATAGTCCAACCCGCGTGTTCTAGTCCACATGGGCACACTATCAAACCACAAAGGAGGTGAAACAATATGTATTATGCTGAGAATACCAAGTCTTGTGAGTAGACAAATCTGCCCAACTATCACCCGCCATTGTACCTTCACAATAAATAATCTTAGCAGTGTGGGGATGGATCCCAGGATGGTAAATTGGATTAGAAATTGGTTGACTGACAAAAAATAGAGAGGGTAGAGGTAAATGGAATTCATTCAGAAGAAAGAAAGGTGAGTAGTAGATTTCTGTTCAGTATCTTCATAAGCAATATTATCAAAGGGTTAGAAGAAAACTTTTGCTTTTTTGCTACCACAAAAATCTGCAACAGAGTAGATATCCCAGAAGTAAACACAATCAATGTGAGATGAGTTTTCATATAGTGGATGAAGTGTATGCCAATATATTTCATGCATATTTGATGTGGATATCTTAAAAACCTGAAATCCCTGTAGCACTTCAAGACCAGAGTTATCTATCCCCAAGCTAGAACATAAATAAATCTGCTGGATTCCTACTGTACACTAGCAGAATCTCTCAAGCTGATCCTGAACACTGAACACAGAAAGAGTCTTACCAAATTTAGAAGGGCCACAAATAAGAAAATGGATAAACAAGAACTGAAATTGAGACCCTAAGAAGCCAGACTCTGTCTACAGTACAACAGCTGAGAAACAGAACATTCCTCTTGTACTGCGCAAAATGGCAGTATATAAGGAATACACACCACGTTTCAAACTTGACGTATTCCAGCCAATACAATGAAAATTAAATTCCATTTTTCCAATAGCACTGATACACTCTTTTGTCACTTTACCCGTCAGCCTTCTCCCCGTTCGCCCAATTATCAAATCCCATTCTCCCTTCCCCACTCTTCCATTCAAACCCCAGCATCTGCCTCCCTCTATCTCCAATTTCCCACTCAATTCTTTAATTCTCAATTGATCCCCCCCCCCAACAGTCCTTGAGCCACCACTCTCTCCTTCAAGACACCTTACTCCTCTTCCCCCTCTCTGGGTTCCTGCTCCCACCCTGTCCCTGGTTGAGCCCACAGCACTCCATCTCTTTCTAGTGCTTCAGGTCATCCACATCTCCCCGTTCACCCAATTATCAAATCCCATTCTCAGTCCTTCCCCACCTTCTCTTGCTATCTCATACCTTAACTCATATCCCCAACCCATCTGCCAAGTTCCCACCATTCTCCCAAATCCCTGCTCAGTCTTTATGTCCCCACTTTCCCTCCCAAAGTCAGCATCATCACTCTTTAGCCCTTCTCCCAAAAACCTGTGGTCCCCATTCATCCCCAGTCCCAGAGCACTCAATTTCCACCAATCTCCAAGTCTCTGCTATTGCCCAGTTTTCAACATCCTTCATTTGTTTTCCCTCAACCAGTGCCCGAGACCCTACTGTCCAGAGATGTCAAGGGTGTCCACACCAAAACTGTGAGATTTCTCTGGTAGCGAGACTGGCGTATAAACCTGGAGAAATATAAGCATTGTTTTGCTTTGCAATGAAAGGCGCAATACAAAATGATACTTAGCTTTATTTGTGTCTATAATTGTAATCCTTTAATGCCATATGAAAACAAGTTTGTAGAGTTGCATGGTAGGGACTGAGAAGAGTTGGGGGAGAAAGAAAAAACAGAAAAGAGGATAAATTATTGAAGACTGAATAAAGAAAGAGTGAAGAATGGGTATTAAGAAGCACGTACATGCACGTACTCTTGTTAATACCCATTCCTTTCTTTATTATTTATTACATTTTTCTATACTGCCACTTCCAGAGATCAGGGGCGGTTTATAGAGAACCCAAAAACACATGTTAGATAGAAGAGGAAGAACTTTTTACAGAATAACTTGCCTTGCGGAGAAGTTTAAGAACAGTAATTTAAGAACGTAACAATGTACAGGTTAACTATATACAGGAGTTCTCTTGCCCTACTCACTCTTCAGTCATTTCTCTCCTTTCCTACTCTGCCCTTCTCTCCCAAATCTTTCTCATCTTCCAGGGTACCTCCTTCAGCCTCAAACTCTCCCATCCCCCTGTGTATCCCCCTTTTGCTTCAACATCATCCCCCAAACCCTCACCACAACCTCCTTCTGTCCTCAATATCTCTTTCCCCCCTTAATATTCATCTCTCACTCCAACCGCCCCCCCCCCCCACTTTGGTCACTAGAATCTCCCCCTCCAATCCCCTACATAGCTTCAGTATCCCCTCAACCAGCTGTCACACACCCACCTTATTTACCTCTTTTCATCAATGCTGCCTTATTCCTCCTTCATTTTTCTTTGGCCACCGGGCCTGGAGATCCTCCAGCTGTAGATGGGTCCCTCCTTTCATCTTTGGCCACTGTTTGAACCCGTGGTGGAACATGTATGTATGGAGCCCTGCACGGTTCAAGCAACTGATGAATGAACCGCGCAGTGCTCAGTGCATAATGTTCTGAGCCCTGTGCGGATCAGACATCGGTTCTTTGAACCACACAGGGCACCATACATGCAGAATGCCTGAGGTTCAAAAGGAGGCTGTGTGCTCTCTGCATGACCATTTATGCAGCTCATAGCAGTTTAACAGCTCACAGGAAGAGTCAGTCTGCAGCCCTATTGCAGCCTTTCTCCCCTTTTCGGCCCATGGGAGCAGCCTGTCTTGCAGGCCAAAGAGGAGAAAGGTTGTGATCGTCGGTGTTAAGGGGTGCCAAAGCTACAGCTGCAATCACAGACAGGTGCATAGCCTGCTTGCCAACCCCCTTAACCCGGATTTTCACTTCCACGGCAATGGAAGTGAAAATCCGTGTTTAGCTGGATGTGCCGGCAGCCACCGAAGCTAAGCGCATAGTAGTGATTTTCGATGCTACTCGCTTAGCCCTTTTCTCTGCTCCTGCTCCACCCTGGAACACCCCCAACATGCCCCGATGTTAACCGCATAGCCTCTGGGCGCATTAAGGACGTCTCCAGGATTTTCCAAAGGCACTACTCATGTAGATGCCTTTGGAAAATCCCGGATAAGGCATATACACAGGTAACTAGGGCAGTTACCCATGTAAATGCCTTTGAAAATGCCGTCTATAGATCTTTTTCAGTCAGTCGGCCATGATGTTTTCTTCCAAATTTCCTGGAAGAGCTTTGTAAGAATGGTAACATCTGCATATGATTGCTGTAATACTTCAGTGGGAATGCCATTAATGCCTGGTGCTTTGCTCTTTGATAAGGCTTTCAATGCTGCTTCAACTTCTTTTTTTATCACCAATGGCTCCTGATCATAAGGAACAGGTTGGTCTACTTGATCTTTATGGTATAATCATTTTTCTTCCTCCGTCAAATTCGCGCTATTTCGTCCCTTTCTCACTTCACAGGCACTCACTACCCTTCTCTTATCCCTGGTCATGCCCCACATCGATTTCTGTAACTCTGTTCTGTTTGAGCTCTCCTCTTCACAACTTTATCACTTACAACGGATTCAGAATACCGCTGTTCGGCTTATTTCTCACTCCTTTCCTTGCGATCACGTCACACCTCTTTTTATTCCTCTTCATTGGCTTCCCATTAAATTCCGCATTCACTACAAAGTCCTTTCACTTGTCCACCAGGTCCTTTACACTCACTCTCCTCAATATCTGGCCAACCTCATTCATTTCCATACCCCTACTTGCACATTATGATCATTGCATCTCAATCGTTTACATCTTCCCTCCCCTTCATGAGCCCACCTTCAGTCCACCCGCTCCTCTGCCTTCTTTTTCATTGGTCCCGCCCTCTGGAACTCTTTACCCTCCTCTATCCGGCTTGAACAACACCACGCCACCTTTAAGAGCAGTCGGAAAACCCACCTCTTTACCATTGCTTTCAACCTCCCCGCCCCCTCTGTGTGATCTTACTCTTCCTGCCATCACTCCACTTCCTCTCCTCTTTTGTCTCGGTGTATGACTTTGCTGTTTTGCTTTCCTATCCATTATTGTAACTTCCTTTCCACTTTCCTCCTTTGGCTTTCTGTACCTTTATTTTTGTAAACCGCTTTGATGTTACTGTTTAGCAGTATATTAAGCAAATAAACAAAAGCATAAACATAAACATAATGATTCTGTATATTCTTTCCACCTTTTCTTGATCTTCTCAGCATCATTCAATATGGATCCTTGAACATCTTATAGCATTCCAATTTGAGGCTGGAATTTTTTCTTTAACTCTTGTAGCTTTAGGAAAGCTGATCTTCTTCTTCTAATAGTTTCAAATTCTATTTCCTTGCATTGTAGTACTTCTCCTTGTCTTGTTTTGCTGCATGTTGGAAGTTTTTGTTGAGTTCTGTGATTGTCTCTCTCTACCCTCTGGCTTTAGCTTCTCTGCGTTTCTAGGCAATTTCAGAGTTTCTTCAGTCATCCATTTTGGCTATTTTACCTTTTGTAGAGACTTTTCACTTTCTTCCAACTCAACCTTCTTGATGTCATCCCATAACTTTTCTGGAGCTCTGTCATTTGTATCTAAAGCAGAAAATCGATTTTTCAGTCAGCCTTTAAATTCCAGAGGTATATTCTCAAGGTCATATTTTGCTACATTCATGAGTGGCTTGGTCTTTTTCAACTTTATCTTGCAAATTAGTAGTTGATGATCTGTACCACAGTTGGCTCCAAGTTTTGTCTTTGCTGATGTTATAGAGCTTTTCCATCGACTTTCACAGATGTAGTCAATTTGATTTTTGTATAATCCATTGGGTGAAGTCCATGTGTACAGTCACTGCTCTTGTTGCTGGAAGAAGGTGTTTGAGATGAATAGATCGTTGGCCTTGCAGAATTCTATCAGTCTTTCTCCAGCTTCATTTCTGTTGCCAAGTCCATATTTTCCAAGCACTTTGCTTTCTTCTTCGTTGCCAATTTTTGCATTCCAGTCACCCATGACTATCAGGATATCCTGTTTGTATGTTCTGTCAATTTCAGTTTGTAGTTGAAATTAACTCATTAACGTCTTCCTCTTCTGCAGCTGTTGTTTGGGCATATACCTGAATTATAGTTGTGTTGATGGCATTCCTCGTAGACAAATAGAAATTAAGTGTTCACTGATTGCATTGTATTTAATTATAGTTCTTGTAAATTTCTTCTTGATTATAAAAGCAACACCATTTCTTCTTTGTCTTTCATTTCCAGCATAGTAGACCATGTGATCATCAGATGAAAAGTGCCCTATATCTGTTCATTTCAGTTCACTGACACCCAACAGATCGAGATGTATATGTTCTATTTCATTCTTGACCACATCCAATTTCCCTTTGTACATTCCATGTGGTTCATGCTTCATACATCCCATGTCCCAATATGTAAGACATCTATAAAGCTTCTAACTTTCATTTCATGTGCAGCTACATCAGCAGTTAGATGTCCCGAGGGCTTTGATGCAACCACATCATAAATGTTGGCTTTACTTTGAAAAGTCTTCAGCTCATCGCCAGTAGTCAGTGCCTTCTGACCTGGGAGTCTCATCTTCCGGCACCATAGTGCAATTTATTTTGTTGTGATTATCCATTAGGTTTTCATGGCATGATACAGAAGTAGATTGCCAGGCCTTTCTTCCATGCAGGTAATTCTAGTGTTCTTGCTGTTGACACTGAAACGTGATCCTCCGCCACCAACACCTTCCCATTCTGCTGCCGCCCAGATGGGTGGTTTCTCTTGGTCTGGCACATCAGCTGAGACCCGTCCATCTTGGGAGTTAAGTTACCAATAGGTTAGTTCTCAGTATCACTGATGCACACAAGCCCTCACAGCACAACAAGCTGCAAACCAGGTGTTTATAAATTGGAAATGTAGGCGTTCATTTTCCAGCAGATTAGGGGCTCTTTGAGCATACAACCCCCATCCCCCAATGTTTTTCAGAGCTTTCATGGTGTAGGTGCCATTGCTGGTTATCTTTTCCAGGATAATCAAAGGCTTACATTGTGCAGTAGTCATCAATGCAGGAGAGACACAAAAACAGAGTGGCGCATCAGAATCAGGCAGTGGAAGAGAGAGATGCTACTATAGAAAGTGATTTATGTGATATACACCTGTTTAAATATTTTTGCATCAGGGGTATTTTATCAGTGGTTATTGGTTAAAACCTAAAATAAGAAGCCCTAATTATATCATTCCTCATCTAGATTTGTAGTTCTAATGGGGCTTTAATACCTTGAAACCATAAAGTCAAGTTCTGCAAGTCAACTCTATTACCACAGCCTGTATTCGCAACACTGTCATACCACGCTTCTTGTAATATGTAATATATGTGTACATGTATATATGTAATGCCTCCTCACAAACAATCAAATGTATATATGTAAAGTCTCCTCTGATACAATCAAATGTAAATATGTGGCCGTTTGATGCTTTTTACCCACCCCTGAAATCACACTGTATGTTCCAAATCCGGCCTGTACAGCCGCACCACTATGTATAGAAAGCCGCTGCTGATCGCTGGAAGTAGCGGGATACAAGTGTACACTAAATAAATAAATAAATAAACATTGGTCTCCAGACAATCTTGTAAGCTAATTTAATTTTATATAACCTGCTAAATCCCTATTTACATATCCTCAAACAAATGCCAAACATTTAATCACACTATAAAATTCAATGCAATTAAAACATTAACATATCCTAAATAAAACCTAACAAAATAAAAATGTTGAAATGACAATTCTCCAAAGATGCAACTTTAATTGGCTATTGGTTCCATTCCATAGCTGCTTGATAACTAAACAACTTATCAAATAATCTGTTGTTACAAATATGTTTAGATAATGGGTAATCTAATAAGAAATGATTGTCAGAAACAAATAAGATGGTATAATGGTTCAGGAGCTAGACCATTTACATTTTTATAAACCAAACATAACAATTTAAAACTAATTCTGACACAGAAAAATTGGAATTAAAAATCAGAAAGCAGCTTCTTTGAAGATATGTTGGCTTCTTTGTCTTCCTTTTTATCAGTGCTAAAATACATGCAGCCTGGTTTCCTAACAATCTTCAGACAGACCTTCCAAGTATACAGGCCCACAACATATCATATCAAATATATGCAGATGATATCATGCTATACTGTACATATCTTTCTCTACCACAAGCCTCACATACGCTCCATGAATAGAATGTTTTACCGCAGTCACAGGGCCATGAACACTGAGGGCACACTGCCAAAGTGCTACATCTTGCTTTAAAAGCCCGGTTGGGCGCAAAATAGAGATGGAGTATAATTTTATAATTGTAAGTCCTGAAGTTCCACACAGCAGGTTGAACCCAGCACCACCTGGAAGGCCTCCAATATACCAGGGCCACTAAGCTGACTTCCCAAATCCTTGTTCCAGGCCTTCGCCAACCCAGCTTCTTCAGGGGTCCCCTTCATTTCCAAGAAGCCTGTTGCAATAAAGATATCTGAACATTTCCCCACTACCCGAGTATAACAATTCTTCTATATGAGAGCAGAAGGTCCCCTGCAGGTCCTCTGAACACAAGCTACGCAAATAGCTACGGACCTGTTTATACATGAAGCTATCCCATGAAGTAAGATCAAACCGGTGCCGCATTTCATCAAATTCTAACGGACAATCATTTTCATCAATGATCTGTTCCAGCCCCCAGATACCGCTCTCTTCCCATCGTCAAAAGGCTGCACCCTCCGGCCCAGGCTGGAAGTCGCCACTGCCATATAGTGGGAGAAATGGAGTAACCTCAGCATTCCACCTGAGTCTTAAACAAACTCAATGTCAGACACTCCTCATCGGCTGAAAAACAACATGGAGCGAAGGGTTCGGAGATGACTCGGATTATTAGTATGAAGGAGATAATGAAGATCCAAGGATGCCACAGCGGCCCACTCCATCGCCAAAGGAATGTAATCAGAAATGCTCCACAACCAGTCCAGAACATTCCAAAGCAAGCAAGCCACATTATACCTAGTAATGTCTGGTAGACCCATGCCCCCTTATTCCCAGGGTCATTGCAATGTATCTAATCGCACTCAAGGGCACCTCCCTCACCACAAGAAGGCGTTGAGCAAGTAGTTGTACATATGTAATTCCTTACACCTGAGTAATAGACGGAAGACTTGTAGAACATGAAGCCACTTGAGAAAGAGCACCGTTTTGAATAGGGCAAATCCCGCCACTGGGTCAACTTCCTCTGCATATCTGCCATGAAATGTAATTCTCCACATTCAATTCATACAATTTGGTTGGGTCAGCAGGAAGCTGAATTCCCAAATATTTGAAGGCACCTTCTTTCAACTTTAGCGGGAAAGAACCAACCCACCCTGTTTGCACCTCCTGCTGCACCTGAAGAGCCTCAGACTTGTCCAAATTGAGCTTAAGTCCTGAAAAAGCCCCATATATTGTGAACTCTTCCAATTGTATGGTTAATTCTACCTGGGGGTATGCTATATAAACCAAGAGATCATCAGCAAAGACCGCCACCCTAAACTCTTCTGCACCTATCTGGGCCCCCTCTAGCAAAGGATGAGAGTAGAGATGCACCAAAAGGGGTTCCAGAGTAAGGACAAACAAAAATGGCGATAGTGGATACCCCTGGTGTGTCCTCCATCGGAGACAGGAGTTGGAGGTCAGCAAGCCATTGACGAGAACCCTACCCCTCGGATCTAAGTACAAGTGGACCACATCAGTGAAAAAAAACGTGATCCCCAGAGTCTCCAAGACCAGGTACATCTAGTCCAAATTAAACTGGTCAAATGCTTTCTCTGCATCAAAGCTAAAGAAGAGAGTGAAGACGACTCTGTACCCCATAGTGTAGGAAGGACAAGATCTGTCTAAGATTCTTCACAATGTACCAGCCTTGAACAAACCACACCTGGGATTCATGAAACAAATGGGGCAGAAGGAGGGCGCCATTGGGCGAAGCTGCACGCTGGTCTCCACACTGCCCTGAGGCAGCCCACAAGAAGGAGGGCGCCATCGGGCGAATCTGCACGCTGGTCTCCACGCCGCCCTGAGGCAGCCCACAAGAAGGAGGGCACCATCGGGCAAAGCTGCACGCTGGTCTCCATGCTGCCCTGAGGCAGCCCACAAGAAGGAGGGCGCCATCTGGCACACCCACGCCTGGCGGGCCTGCACCAGAAGGCCCTTTGGCATGGCCCTTAGGCAGGGAACGCAGGTTGAAACAAACCCCCAGGATCATACAGTCTCTGCGTTACCCTCAAGTTTAACCCAAGACCCGCTCATGCATGAACCGTTAACGCAGCCCCAACAAATCTCTGTAGCTACTGAAGAGCCGAGCAGGCACGATCGCTCCCCCAAACCCCAACCATCTCACGATTACCACCCTACACGTATCTCTGCTCTGGTCTTGCCTCCCACTGCTGGCTGCGATCTTACTTCCCATTGCCTGCCTAGAACTTGCTACCCATTGCCTGCATAGAATTTGCTACCCATCGCTTGCCTAGAACTTGCTACCCATTGTTTGCCTAGAACTTGCTACCCATTGCTTGCACAGACCTTGCTGCCCACTACCATGGCCCCACATCACATTGTCCTTCTCTTCCTCATCCTCCCCAACTACCTCCCCTCCTACCAACACCCTCCCTCCTCTTCCCCCTACCCTCCTCACTTCTCCCTCCATTCTGCCCCCTAGCCTAGCATCTGCTCTTGAGCTTCATCACACCATCCCCCGCATTCAACCAGGCTCTCTCTCTTTAAGTCAACCCCACCCTCGCTTCCGCCATACTATCTCCACTTTACCACACTCTCTAATGCTCATTATCCTTCTCTCATCAGGTAATATCATCCCCAACCATGGCCCCCTCCTTGATTTTCTTTCTCACCATAAAAAAAGCTCCTCACGCACCCTATCTAATCTCATCCATATCCCTCTTCTCCCCCCTTCCGCCCTCCCTCATTCATCCCACAATCACTCATCCATAGATATCAACCCCAACCCTACCTCCAAAAATAAATCCTCACATCAATTTACCCCTCACTTCCTCTCCCTCACGTCCCTCTTGGAGAGCACACACACCCAGACATATCCACCCACACCCTGCTCCCTCTAAATCTTGGTATTACCCTAGAAATAGACCCCCATGCTACTCTGATAAGAAATCCACACGTAACTTATCCAACCTTATCCATATCCCTCTCCTCCCCCCTCCACTCTCCCGTTTTCATGCGCCCTATGGAACGCATGCTTAGTCATTAAAAAAAACCCTTTTATTCACGATCTTTTTATCTCTAATGCCCTACACCTTCTTGCCATGACTGAGACCTGGCTCCCCCCAGACGACATCGCATCCATTGCCTCTCTCTGCTATGGGGGCTACCAGTTCTCCCATACACCTCGATCTACTGGTCATGGTGGTGGCGTTGGCCTCCTACTCTCTCCCTCCTGCCAATTCCAACCCCTCCTGCCACCCCAACCACACTCCCATCTCTCCTTCAAAGTCCACTCCATTCACCTCCTCACACCACTTCCCCTCCGAGTAGCTGCTATTTATCGCCCACCCAACAAATCCAAATCAACCTTCCTCACCGACTTTGACTCCTGGCTTTCTGCCTTTATGGATCCCTCCTCCCCCACTTTTATTCTTGGCGACTTCAACATTCACATCGACAACCCCTCTGACCCCCATGCCTCAAAGTTCCTCGCTCTTACCTCCTTGTTCAACCTCCAACTTTGCTCCACTGCCCCCACACACCTACACGGCCACTGCTTTGACCTAATACTCTTCTCCAATTCCTCTCCCTCAAACGTCCGCAATCCAACCCGTCCCTCATCTGACCATCAACTTTTAACATTTACTCTTCAGCTTCTGCCATCCCAACCTCGTCCTGTCTCCTCCGACCTATTTAGAAACCTTCATAATATTGATCCCCTGACTCTCTCCTCCACCATTTCTCCATCTCTCTCCTCCATTATATCCTCCAAGTCCGTCGACGAGGCATTATCTTCATACAATGCTACACTATCCTCAGCCTTTGACACTCTTGCCCCTCCCACCCCACGTCCTGTCAAACGATCTACACTCCAACCCTGGCTTTCATCCACAATCTGTTACCTATGCATCTGTGCCCATACTGCCGAACGAGCTTGGTCCAAATCCCGCTCCCCGTAAGAACTTCTACACTTCAAATTCATGCTTGGCTCCTTCCAGTCAGCCTTAGCACTTGCCAAACAAGATTACTACATCCATCTGACCAACTTCCTTGCCTCTGATCCTTGCCATCTCTTTAATATCCTCAATTCTCTCCTCAAGGTCCCTCTGCCCCCGATCCCGCCCTCCCTTTCTGCCCAAACCCTAGCCGACTACTTCCATGACAAAATCCACAAGATTACCCTCCAATTCCCCACCCCCTCATCTACCTCCCCTCCTCCCCAATTCTCCCCCCATCCATACTCCCCCTGCCACTCTCTCCTCCTTCCTTCCGATCTCTGAAAAAGAAACCACACTCCTTCTTTCCTCCTCCAAATCCACCACCTGTTCATCAGACCCTATCCCCTCCCATCTCCTACATTCCATCTCCCTCACCATTGTCCCCTCCATCACTCATATCCTCAACCTTTCACTCTCCACTGCAACTGTCCCCATTGACTTCAAACATGCTGTTGTCACACCCCTCCTCAAGAAACCCTCACTTGATCCCACATGTCCTTCTAACTATCGACCCATCTCCCTCCTTCCCTTCATATCTAAACTATTAGAACGAGCAGTCCACCGTCGCTGCCTCGACTTTCTCACCTCCCAGGTCCTCCTGGACCCACTACAATCTGGCTTCCGTCCCCTACACTCCACTGAAATGGCACTCACAAAAGTCACCAATGACCTGTTCCTGGCTAAATCTAAGGGCCTCTATTCTATCCTCATCCTTCTTGACCTTTCCGCTGCCTTTGACACCATTGACCACAACCTTCTTCTCACCTCCCTCTCCTCACTTGGCTTCAAGGACTCCGTACTATCCTGGTTCTCCTCCTACCTCTCCCATCACTCATTCAGTGTATGCTCTGGTGGCTTCTCCTCTTCCCCTACCCCGCTCCATGTAGGTGTACCCAACTCTATGCTGATCACTCCCAAATCTACCTCTCTACACCTAATATTTCTCTGGCAACCCAGTCCAAGATCTCTGCCTATCTTTCGGACATCGCTGCCTGGATGTCTCATCACTAATTGAAAATGAACATGGCCAAGACTGAACTCCTTGTCTTTCCACCCAACTCCTCACCTCTACTTCCCCCTCTCTCAGTCCATGTGGATGGATCTACTATCCTTCCTGTTCCCTCGGCCCGCAATCTAGGGGTTATCTTTGACACCTCTCTCTCCTTCTCCGCTCATATCCAGCTTGTAGTTAAGACCTGCCGCTTCTTTCTCTACAACATCAGAAAAATCCGCCCCTTCCTCTCTGAACACATTACCAAAACGCTTATCCACTCCTTAATCTCCTCTCGCCTCGATTACTGCAACCTACTCCTCGCTGGTCTCCCCGTGAGCCACCTCCTTCTCCTTCAATCTATACAAAATCATGCTGCTCGACTAATCTTCTGCCAGCCTCACCATGCCCACATTACTCCTCTTCTCAAGTCGCTTCACTGGCTTCCTGTCCAATTCTGCATACAATTCAAGCTTCTCCTACTGACCTATAAATGCATTCACTCTATGGCCCCTTAATACCTCTTGTCTCTTATCTCTCCCTACGTCCCCTCTCGAAATCTGCGCTCCGCTAACAAATTACTTTTATCAATGCCTTTCACCCGCACAGCGAACTCCCGACTGCGCTCCTTTCACCTTGCTGCACCATATGCCTGGAACAGCCTACCTGCGTCTGTGCGCCAGGCACCCTTCCTGGCCCTCTTCAAATCCAGGTTGAAGACCCACCTCTTCACCGTTGCATTCAGATCCTGACTTCCATCCTCATCTTATCCTAACCCCCGTCAACCTTTATGACCAAACTATAGACCAAACTGTACCACACCGTACCTTGCGCTGAACTGACTAATGCTCTGTACTGTTCTGACTAGATTGTAAGCTCCGATGAGCATGACTCTGACGGGCAGGGACTGTCTCTTGTATGTTGGCTACCTCTTGTAGGTTAGCTGTGCAGTGCTACGTGCATGACGCTTTATAAGTGCTGAATAGTAGTAGTAGTAGTAGTAGAAACGGCACAAAACAATTGACCCTTCCCAGAGCTACCATGCAAAGCATAACCCCTCATTCCTAGGATCCCCCACACACATGGACACTCACCCTAACTCCCCCCATCCATCCCTATAACATTCAAAAACAATACATAAAGCCAATAAAACAGCAATAAAGAACCCCTCAGCCCACCCCCCATCTCTCCCCCACTCCCCAATCGCCCACCAAACTTCCACCAGCACTCCACTTGGGAGCCCACCATAGAGGTCCTAGATGTGTAGGGACACCACAAAAAAGTAAAACAACCATCTCCCATCACCCCTGCCCTCACACTACACAACTCCGCACCCTTCAAGCACACAACTTGACCAAACTGCCCACTCACGATTCAGTCCCCCAACCACTTCCACACATCCAAGCACACATCCCATTGCCAGAATCAAAATTCCCACTCGCAAACCCCAGATATCCAATGGTCGTATAGCATTGCTAACCTGCTAGAACACACCCTACAAAGAGGATCAGGTATAAACAGAACCCGCTTAGGTGACTGCTAATCAGTGAGGCATCCATTTTCCTAGCCACTACATCCGAGGAACCACAAATAGATGCGCTCCAGCTGTTCAGTAAGCATGAACCAGAGTTCTGAATCATATTCTTGTTATAGAGACATATATAAAACACCTCCCAAACACACAGCCTTCACAACCAAAAACACCATATACCCTCCGCAACTCATCAAACTCTCGCTCTCCCCCATACACAGACACTCACTTCTACCCAGACATACCCCATCCCTGTTAGACACACAGTCACACATCCTCTCTCAAATCAATCATCCATATTCCGCTCTCATAATACCTTACATCCCACCATACCATCCATCATCCCTACTCCAATAAAAAGCAAAGAACATAGAGCACAAGCCCAAACCAAATGTAGGAAGAGAAGCGGTTTATATTGAACAGAGAGATTCAAGTTACATGTAACAGTTAACTATGTACAGGGAACAGTGAAACTATATACAGGTAACAGTTAATGCTATATTTTCTATAGTTGTGGTAGGTACATATACAGAGGGACTCAATATAGTCTTGGTTAGGTAGCAGGGTTGAAGTAATTGGAGAACAGAAGGATTTTCAGGTGTTTACAGAAGGAGTGAAAGTCAATGATATTTCTTATAGGGTTCAGGAGTGTGTTCCAGAG